>CAKNWW010348492.1:0-20681 GCA_932074435.1 Andricus kollari | reverse complement strand
ACTACACCAAGGAGCCTCATTGGAGTCAGACTCAATGATCTTGTAGACGCTTCAAATTTGCTCTTGATCAACTATATGCTTATAAATAAAACCAGTAGGAGGTGGGGATAATCAATGTTACGGATTTAACTTATATTAAAACAAAAACGATAAACACGCTACACATAAGTAAAAAAATTAATATCTTGTAAACTGTTTGTTAAAAAAGTTTGAACGAACGACATCTTAAAGGTTTCTGATGCCCCAGAAATTGAACACCATGCAATTTTCAACAAGCTCTTCTTCGGAAGCAACAATAAAAAAAAAACGCGTTGAGAAAACGTTTCAATTATTACTTGGGTTCAAGTATTTTATTACAGCTATGAAGTATTTTATTACAGCTATGAAGCGTTAACTCTATCTGTACATGATTTTTAAGTTTATCTTGACCCTTACCCTTGACTTCTTTGCTTAGAATTCTAAGGATGGGTTTGATACCCGATTTGAGACTATTACTTTTATTATTTAATAGAGTTGTGTCGAAAAGTATTCTTCCTACAAAGCCAAAGTAGAGCGATGGATTTTAGCTGAAAAATTTCATTAACAACAAACAACTTGACTTAACTCAATATTCTTTTTACGTTAAAAAAAGGGACAACAGGTAAAGTGGGTGTACAAAAGCGAAAGGAGAGTTTACTCTGATCGACAGCCTGAATGATTATTTAAAATCTTTTCTCTTTTGCGTAATTTCTTTTTACAATTTCCAGGATCATTTTCTTTAATTCAATTTGATTTTATTAAGAGAAAATAGATTTCGTGGAAAGGGAGTGCCACGTTTGCCTGGTAACAAAATCCTGTGTTTCTTTCCTTTTGGTGAATGATCCCCAATTCTTCCAGTAGTGGGCTACTGAGCAGAAGGCATCTGCTCAAAAATATATCTATCTTCTGATGCCCTTAATTTAAATTCTATGGGCTCTAGAAGTCATACCAGGAGTACATTTTCTTTATCCTTAGCCTTCACGAATCCATAATCTTTCAAATTTGATGAGCTTTTTTTTCATGAGCCGTGATCGTGTTTAATGATAATTTCGTCTGTTTGGATGAGCTCCCAAATGTTGAATGGGTTCAAAATCCAAGAAAGACATTTTTACATCAGTAAACGTGATCATGAATAAAACTGCTCACTCACACAATATCTTTTAATATCGAATTCGCCACTTTATTCAGGACATTTAAGACTAGGGTTTTCAGCTCCCAAATGAGAGTGGGCTAAAGAACATTCGTTTTCGCTAGTACTGAGTAAATTGCAACTGTCAATCAAATCACTTGTAAGAACTTTAGAAGTCTACCAAATTTTTCACATTTTTTATTTAAATATAAAATAGCCTAATTTGAATTTCCCCGATCCTTGTCTAATTCATGTGTAGCCAAATTGGGCTATATTTCGCGAATTCTAATACGGTCTAGCAGTATCCTCCTTACCAGATCACCTTCCCGGTTTCGGTGCCTAGCGAAGAGTGAAATTTGCTTTTTCTCGTCGCGGTTCGATTGCGACTCACGGTCCCGCTGATGCTGACCCACTCATGCTTTCTATGTAGCGTATTTGTTCTTAGTTTCTCCTTATGACTCTTTATTTGAAAATATGGAATATAAAATCATATTGAACCACTTCTGCGTTAACCCAAACATTTGAAGCAAACAAAATTCTGGATACGTTTTGCTCCAGTTGTGAACTTCAATGAAATTTTTGTTTTGTTTACAATCATTTTTATGTACGGCTTATTAGAGATAATAAATTTCAATTGAAAACTTTTTTTCTGTAGAAGAAAATATTCCAGCATTTTTAGCTTACCGCTTAAGAAACCTCACCCAGGTGCCATTCAGCTTTCGGCGCTGTTCTTATACCTCCGCTTGGGGTTTTTTCCTTTGGGAACATTCCTAGATAATTGTCCCTGACTGCTTATTAATTATTGTAGCCATATTCAGCAGAAAAACTTGGTACAGGGACCATCTATCTGAAATCTGAGGACACGTCCAGTGGCTTTTCCATGAGCCCTTCGGTTCAATGCCAAGAGAACCTACTAATTGACAGGTGTGTCTGCAAAGACGCAGCAACGAACCGATTCATGGAAGGCTCATCCCGACAAACAGGGAGCCAGGCCGAAGGAGAGAGGCTGGATTCTGGTTGTTGGTCTTCTCAAATGTTCAATCAGGTTCGCTGCGGCACTGTATTATCGGCCTATCTAGAATCGGGTAGGGTTACCTTCGGTGCAGACAGGGGTTGCCCTAATTCAAGAACCTTAATTATACAGGAAAGATTTAGTGGCTTAGGAGGGTGTGGCTCTATATATAAGGGGCCGCGCGAAAAAGAGACCTAAAACATGCATAGCCGTCAAGGGTATGACTCTATTCCCGGAAGAACTGAGGAACAGGGCAGTGGGCTGGAGAGTCTTCGATGAGGAATCTTTCTCGGGCCGCAAATATATCTTTTTCTGGTTAAACCTAGGAAAACTGGCAGTTCCAAACATCAGAAACCCCATGAATACACTTTGAGACTCACATAGAGAGAAACTTAAAAGCTCCGTGAAAATACTAGAACGTTGTGCAATAGGGCAAACAGAACAATATTGATTTCAGACTGGGACATCTATAAGGTAGCTCATTATGAATACAATTAATATATAAGAATTTATAAACAATAATAATGGAGGAGCTTCTGTGAGAAATCGAAGAACATTCAGGACACAGCGAGGCTCCACAAGATCCTGACAACAAATCTGGAAGTTCGCCTTAGGCTCATGAGGCTCGATGATGGTGAGTTTGCCCAGCACTGAGAGGTGGTTCGAATGGACCGTCGGGTCTTTCTGTTGCTTTCTGTTCCATGAGCAAAGCACGAACTGACGACCCTCAACATTGTCACGCGGAAGATCATGCATATACAGATGAGCTTGCGTATCAATTTTTCCGTATATATCTATAGATGAAAAGTTCCTTAGTTACGTGAAAAGTTGAAGGGTGGGTAGTACCTCGAATTCAAAATACGTGAAAATACATGGTTTTGCTAATGCACCTACTCAAACTTATGCTGCATCTGTGTATTTTAACATTGCATCAGATAAAGGGTTTTTTTTACATTCTTTACACTTTCAAAAGTATCATGGCATCCTGGTCAATGCGCATCTCGTCGGATTCCTCTGATTCAAATAACGTCTGCTAGACTTTGGTGGAAGAGCCTAAACTAGTTGGCTTAATCACCTTAAAATCCATAGAATATCAAATTGAACGAGCCCTCGATAAATCTAGTACTAAATTCTCTTCGACAATCGAGCGTTATCAAGCAGCTGAATCCATCCACTGCCAGTTAGGACAAAGGATTCTTAGTTCAATATCAATAGCACATCTAAATCAATACTACGACTCCATTTAATTAAAATTATATTCTATACCTCTGATCTTCCTTGTAACATTAGGGATAAAGAAAGGAGAGAGGAAGATATTTACCAGTATAGCATCAATCTCTTCCGGTCTACTGAGCCAACTTATTTTTAGAGCTATCCGAAACATTTGGCCCTTCGACCCGGATGCTTTCTGGTTAACAATGACATTAAGCAAACCATTTTTGACAATATTCATGTGTTTTTGACTCTTTCACATGATGGGCGCAATCTTACTCCCCACAACGCCATTTCGAGTGATATAAAAATGCATGTTCAAAGCTTAATGGTTAAAAAATATTAATTAGAACTGATGATACGTTTCGCTGACGTCATTCTTCTACCCACTCGGAAGTAGAAAGTACTTTCCACTCACACCGCTCGAGAAACGAGTTTTTCGGCCCACAAGAACTGGCACGGGTATAGAAATAGGCCAAAATCATGTTATCACGGGGAGCTCCGTAAAGCGTGTGTTTTTGTGGAGCGAATGGGCGCATTTAAAATTCTTCGAAATGAGCCAGAGATAATTAAAAAATATTAATTAGAACTTGAGATACGTGAGCTATGTCAACAGCTCCCCTTTCTCCTCGGAAGTTCAAATATTTTCCGGTCTTCCATTAGAGTAGGGATTTATTAATTGAATTGCATTTGAAATCGAATTGTTTATTCCTGATTTCATATCTGCAAATACGAGAATTATTTATTACAACGGGAAATCA
Source organism: Andricus kollari (assembly GCA_932074435.1). NCBI lineage: Eukaryota > Metazoa > Arthropoda > Insecta > Hymenoptera > Cynipidae > Andricus > Andricus kollari. The sequence continues at coordinate 16,549 of CAKNWW010348492.1, read as the reverse complement.
CTTGCCTGTGGTGTTCAATACTTTACAACAGAAAATGAAAAACGTTTGTTATTTCGTCCGACATTGGTAAAAGCTGGGGGGTCTACGCACGTGCCACGACTCAGCCCGCCAATATTGGTTAAATGTTGGGCCAATTCTTGGCGAAATACAATCACCAACATTTAAAATATATGATTTTATTAATAATTATAAATTAGCATCAATAATTTATGATAAAGGACAATTTTAAAAATCGGTCGATTTTCGCTCCGCTCCGGAACGTTTTCGAGATATTAAAAATTGCTCTAATATGCGTGTATTTGATGGGAATAAATGTTTAAAACCGGCGTACTCCGGGGAAATTGCTGAAGCTAGCTGTGCATGCGTAAAATCATAAAAACCTTGTTCAACCGCTGAAGGTGGATTCTTGGAAATAGTTCGATTTCCGCCCCGCTCCGGAACGTTTTCCAGCTATTTTAAATGACTCCAGTAGGCTGGTATTTAATGGGAATATGCATATAAAACCGGCGTACTGCGGGAAAATTGTCCGTTTTCAGAGATACGAACAGTATCGTCTTTGAATCCACCTTCAGCTGTTAAAAAAGGTTTATACAGTCAAACTCTGATTTAACGTTCCCGAATTAACCGTTTCCGAGAATCGACGCCGCGCCGCGGGTAGGCTTGTCAGGAGCTGCGCGGGGTGTGCGGGGTACGCTAAATCAGGTTCAGTTAGGGTAGGTCAGGTCCAAGGACAGCCCCAAAAACCGACGTTAAATGAGAGTTCGACTGTATGATTTTACGCATGTATGGAAAACTGGAGCAATGTCCCCGGAGTATGCCGGTTTTAAACATGTATTCCTATCAAATACACGCCTATTAGAGCAATTTTTTTTCAATAGCTAGAAAACGTTCCAGAGCGGGGCGAAAATCGACCGATTTTTAACATTGTCCTTAAATCGTTTTTTTTTATTGAGACGTGTCTATACGTCCGAACCTAAGCTTCTCGACTAGTTTTATCATCTATCGTTCTATCATCTATTATCCCAGGATCTGTCAATGCTAATTCCCATTGCATTAGAAATTTCACAAGGCTTACGTGACTTATTAAAAGCTACATTTTTATTTGATTTGTAAAGCCAATTTTTCTAAGCTTTAAGAAGAGAGAGATGTTGATACGAATTTATAATTGTGAAAAATAGTTTGTTTTTTAAACATTGGCGGTGTTGGCACATGCGAAGACACCGACAGCTTTTGCCAAGGTTGTGCCAATACCAACATTTTTTATTTGTGATGCGATGTAGTGTATCTGAACTTACTTTAGAGTGTCAGCAGCCCCCGACCTCAACACTTTCAATAACACCTACGGTTTTGTTCCAAACATTTTTTACTTTGTGTTTAAAATCATTTTCAAAACATTTTTAGTAGTTTCGAAACTTAAAAAATTTGATAAATAATTTAAAGTAGGGCATAAATACACAATTAAACACATCCAATGAAAATATAATTAATGTACGTAATCTGAAAAGTAGTAAGACTTGCGGAAAAGGATTTTTTTACACTGAAAAAAATGGTATAGCTGTTGTAGCTAGAAATATATTGCTGGGGAGATATAGCTGAATTTCCAATAAAGTCTAGGTCGGACTGCAAACTAGATAGCTAAGATATAAAAACCGTCTATCTCCTGCAGACAGAAAATTTGGGTGATAAATCTATCACCATTTGCTAAACATTCTAGCAGTCATGCTCAAACATCGTATCTCCTATAATTGGTTTGCTCGTGACAGCTACATTTTCTAGGTACTGTACCTATACTTTGCTGCAAGAAAATCTGTTCAATACAGCTAACTATTTAGGAAGACGAAATCCAGCAATACTTTCTAGCTGGGATAGCAAGAATTCTAGGTAATACACCTAGAAATTTTTTTCAGTGTACTGAGCATAGCTGCCGTATCAAAGTTCAAATTACGTCAATATATTGCTCAATAGGTTCACTTCACTAAAAAGTTATTCCATTCACAGTTCTCATATTTGTGAAAGAAAGACACTGGGACGAGGTTATCAGATGGAACTCTCCCAATTGTATACGTGTAAAAATGGCACACGTCGCCGTTGCAACGAGCATACTTGCTCCGTGCAAAAATGTCCGGTACTTAGGGCGAACATTATTAATTCAGGGCGTTTTTTTCGAATTCTACTTTTTATTACAAATTGTTGATTTCCCCCGAACAAATGCAGATTAAATTTGTTCTCTTTTCGGACAAACTCAAATGAAGTTTGGAAGAAAATAGCCATTGGGATAGAATGCAGATTAAAGTTCACAAATTCTGATTTGCGAATAGCTCATAAAAATAGACTTCAAATTTTAGATGTATTATACGATTATATTTACCAATGGATTTAAAGATAACCGCCAAGGAGATGAGGACTGTATATAAAATCCACATATTTTCCAATTAGGAAAAACCTTATCAATGTATTATTGAAGAATTTGACTAACGCTTTGACTAAAGAATATTCCAGTGCCACCTTGAGTTATATAAGAAATAAATTCTGCAGTTGTTATCTTATAGATTATCAGTGTCAAGCTTGGCCTTCTGACGTATTTATAACTCATCAGAATCAGTTTCAAATAAGGCAATTTAATTTTAAAAATTCTTTAAAACTGATATGACTTTAAATGAAAAATTGATACACGTAGGAAAACATTTTTCTCTATTCAAAAAAATCGCTTTTTTGATCGAATTTGGTTGATTTAAGAAAACATTTTTGTTAAATGGACAGGAGACCGAATCCGTTTCAAATCAGGCAGGTTCTACACTTGAAGTTGCACAATCTTTCGGTGACGAGATATATTGTATTATACAGGAAACTAGGCGCTACATATTTTCACTGGTGGTAAAAAATAAAATTTTGTATAACGTTGTGCATATTTGAATTTCTTGCCTCGTTTTTCAAAAAACCAAATTTTAATAAACCTCTATATATTCTGACCTTATTCATGCGTTTATCGAATTTCCTCATTTTTCTCGCAAATATGGACAGATAAGAAACAATTTTGAGATAAAAGTTTGCATATTCAAAAAAGTTATGTGAAAAATATCTCTTGCTCTTTTGTGAGATCTTACATCGTTTACGAGTAAAATTTAAAAATTATATTTTTAGGGGAAAAAATTCTCCCGGTTTCAAAAATGGTTTAATCTGCGTCCAGCTGATAGGATGCCTTTCTTCTACTAGCAGAAACTTAAAAAAAATATTGGGACGAATAAAACAGGTGGGGCTTTCCAGAAAAATAATATTTAATATTAACTATTACCTAATAATCATTAATATTTATTTTTCATTATCATTAATTGTCATTAATTAATAATATTTAATGTTTAAAAGTTATACTTTATTATTACACACAGGCCAATCTATGGATCAAGAGGAATTAAGACGTTTTGATGATTCACAAAAAAGTATCGTTCATGTTTTGGGACTCTTTTGAGATCCTGTGATCGATCAATTACATATCAGCACAGATATCAAGATTCAAAATATTTGATTTAGTTGGTTATCTGACTTCAGTAAAAAAAATGTTGTAGGGATTATAGTCGCCTAAATGAAATTAGGATAATTTGTTAGAAATGCAGAGAATTCAGAAGAATTAAGATAATTCAGAGAATTAAGCAGAATTTAGAGAATTCAGAAGAATTCAGAGAACTAACAAGAATTCACGGAATTAAGAAGAATTCAGGGAATGCAGAAAAATTAAGAGCATTCAGAAGAATTCAAAACAAAAAAAATTCGGAAGGATTCAGAATATCTCAGGTGAATTCAGAGAATACAGAAGACATGGAGAAAATCAAAATAATTATTGGTGTATTGTAAAGCTTTCAAGAGAGTTTAAAAAAAAACGTTTAGAGAATTCAAAGTAGTACGAGTGAATTATAAGAATTCGTTCAAATTCTACAGAATTAAAAATATTCGAAGGAAGTTAAAATAATTCAGCGTGTATTCTAAAGAAAAAGATATTATTTAAGATTTAATAATTTTTGCGCAGTTGCCATATGAAGTTGCACAATTGAAATTCCCAAACCTTCTGAAAATTTTAAATTACACGGCCTCAGCTTTTTTGCGCATAGACCCTCGACAATGACACATGAACTGTCGTCCATCTAACGCGTGCTTATGAATGGTTATTCTTTATTGTTAATAACTCATTAATTATTAAATTTACAGAAAATTTTCATTATTATTCTCTACTCCATTCTTTATGAGGAATTCAAAAATACAAAAATGTACCTTGAGTACGCAGACAATCTGTATATAGCGTTCATCAATACTTTATGATTTTTCTTTTAAAATATCCTTTTCCGTTGAAAAAGCGTAAACCTAACATACATTAATTCATGATCTTTTTTAAATTATCAATTTAAATAAATATTCAATAAAAAATTTTAAATCACGAAATATAATATACAGGTCATAAATATAACCTAAGACATGCATTGTAAAGTATAAATTTTGTTTAAAATAACTGGAACGTGCAGCTATGTTTAAGGCTGCAAGTATGAAACTGAAAAATCTCATTCGAAGACCATGGACAAATGAGCTGCTTTGAATTTATCAATAGCTTAAGGATTATTTGCACCAATATCTTGAAGATTTCACTTCTTATGTAAGCTTGATTCAGAGGGAAAGGGTAGATTTTCTTATATACGAAAAGAAAAAACAGGGCGTTCATAAAACCATATCATAGCAGGGTTTGCCATAATTTCACAAAATTGCATTAAGTATTATGTTGCTACTAACACCAAATTAAAAAAATTGCAAAATACCTGTAGCAGATCGATTAAAAAAAAAAAGAAAGTCGTTCCCCACCACTGAGACGTTTTTAACCATATGGAACCCTCCTGATTGTGTACGGGTGCAGATGGTAAACGTCTGCATTTCAACGTGCAAAGTTGCTAAGTGCAAAGATGTCAGGTACCTTAAGGCGGAACCAGAGCACTTTCTGGTTTTTGTGCATATGGTCATTTTAACCCTTATTGCTCAAGGCTTTCGACTTAGAATATATCTTCTATGAAATAAAAAATAAATGTGTGATATCTGTGTATATGCTTTTAAACCAAGAATATTTGAATACGTCAATAAATCTAGGTGAAGACAATGGATTGTGTCTGAGGGAGTGTAATTTTATAATGTTATTCCTAATATTCAAGTTAATATCACACCTCAAAAGAAAAGTAGTGTCAGAGATTTTTCGTGCGAAACTCTTCCAAATCCAGAAGCCAAACACATCCACGGCCTGAATTCTCCCAGTTGTGCCCTTTGGAATTATTTTTAGTAAGAGGTATTGCTGTTTGCACGGTTCGTTCAAACTAGCCACTCCACGAATCTAATAATAATACCGGATTTACAGGCTTGCAAATACATTTTATTTGCCTGAAAAAGTCCTTCTTTTAATCTTGGTTCAAGTTGTCCGGATGGCTATTTTAAAACTACAAAAAGGGGTGAGTGTAATCTCCCATCGGCAGATATGGTTGGCTGAATTGTATAGATATGCGTTGTTGAGGAAACCTATTGAACAACATTTTCCACATTTTTTGTTCCTTGAAAGCTCAAAGTTCTTCCACTGTGTAATTTAAAATTAAAGCAACTTTGATCGGAATTGAAAATAGTGCTTTCCGCATACCTCAGAATTTCTGATTCTACATTGTTTTTAAGAACATTGCATTCTTGTTCTATATCTCTAGTTTCATGTAAAGATGACACAGATATAAATTTTGTGAGTTTTCGCGGAAGAACTTTATGCAGTTTCTTGAATTTCCATACCCACCAACGTGATACTTTAAACAATGGCATGTCTGATTCACGCTTCTTTTGCAAAGCCCTTCTTCAAAGATATATATCGAGAACTGTAATCTTTGAATCAAAAGCCTCCTTCAAGTTGTCGAAAGTGTATTTTGCAACCACGAATTTTGACTTCTTCTTGCCATCTTCTCAATTGTCGCTCTGAACGAAGCTTCTTGAACCTTTGATGAACGGATGTAAAAAATAAACGCTTTGTGTTTCCAGAATTCCAATTGTCAAGAGCTTCTTTTTTATAGTCGAAATTGACTTTCTCCTCTTGATATAAACAACTAACTACTTCACCATAATCGTTTTCTTCTTGTTCTTCATCTTCAATCGGTTGTACGTCAATTTGACTAACCCCATAACCAAATTATAAGTGAAATAAATTTTCAATAATAAAAGAGGAATCAAACATATTTATTCTTATAATACCCTATATCACACCATGTAGATAGATCTCCTCAGGTGTTATTTTTGAAGGCTGAAGACCGAGTTTTCCTGCATTGAACGTTGTTGTTAATAACGATATTATATTCAACGGATTGATTATCATTTGATGTAGTAATACTTTACACGATAGAAATACAAGAAAATTTGTAGCTAAATAAATATTATTTTCTTTCGGTTTATATACATGCCTGATAATGGCTTTGATACATGCCTGATAATTTTATATATGCGCAGTTATTATTCAAAATGCTAAAATGATAATGATTTTATCATATCACACAATCAACTTGTGAAATGCAATATTTTGTTTATTCTTTTCATGTATTATTATTAAAATTGCCTGCTAAAGAAAACATAACAAGTTTTTTAGGGGTACTTTTTACATAACAAGCGTTTATTAAAAACCTCTTAATACAGTAATTCTACCTTCAAGCAAGTAGTGCATTTTTTAACCAAAAAAGATTAAATTTTTACCAGAATATATGACTTTTAATATACCAAAAAGAAGAATATTTTCAATCGCAAGAAATCAAAAATATTAATTTAATTATCTATTATACACATACCTTAGAAGTCGTGCATGTTAACATGAATCTATAAACGATATTACAGCAACTTGAATATTTTTAATTGCTTCTAAACTACAAAAATCGGTTACATTATTTAAAACGAAGCCCAAATAGATACAAAAAAATTCTGTCAAAATTTAATCGAATTTGACAGAATATTAATTACCTCATTGGAATTCACGGCATTTAAATCGCTTCAACAAGATTTTATGGTTGATTGCCAAAAAGTTGACCACTTCGAGTCCCAGTTATTTTAGTAAAATTAGAAAATATTAGACTTGCTATGAGTAGAAAACGGTCACAATAAATAGTAGAGCTCAATATTTTAGAGTTGAGGATTTGAAAAGTCACTTCAAAGTCTACACCACAAGTTTTTTTCCTGGTCTTTCCATGTTTCTATATTTTTGAATATTTTCACCTGTTCTGCATATATTATTAAAATGATTCTGAAATTTCTTTGTTTTTTTATACTAGCATGCACAGCATCCATTAGATTTCGAGAGTGATGAACCCCTTGTGTAAATATAATTATCAAAAATATCATTGTCTGAAAAACAATATTTGCTTTAAAACCTAACGATATGATAATTTTACTACGAACGTAGAATTTTAGAACGCAGAATTTTAAATTCTAGAGGAGCTAAGCTTACAAAATTTGCGCGCATATATAATAAAATGATGCTAACGTCAGACTTCACAAAATTTGTATCTGAATCTTATTTAGTCACAAAATGATTAAAGCTTTTTAAGATAAAATGAAATTAGTAATAACACATATTAGCAGTATTCAAGTGTCCTAATTTTAATAAAATTATGAAAGTTTTAAAATTATACATTAACTAAAGATGTAGAATTTTTTTAGATTATTCTGTATAATTACTAGGGCCATTGCAAAAAAAGATTTTCGAATCTGAAAACGCACATTAGCCTACGTTGTACCTTTTTGCTCAACAATTAAACAAAATTGGACGTTATTTCACGGTTCCCTACTTGAATGTTGTCTTTTTTGTTTGCTTTTTTTTTTGTTTTGATTTTCTCAATGTTTAGAAACTGGATGTATTAAATTCTTAAATATATAAAATTATTTCCTTTTATGTGCCGATCAATGTAAATAATTTAGTGCCAATTTTTTAAATTATTTTGAAGGATAATAACCAATTTTCCTTACTTGTTTCATATTTTCCTGTAATAAGTAACGTTTTTTATTTTTAAAAAAGGGGTTGATTGTTTATTTACAACAATGAAATTCATACATTCTCGAAACATTAAGAAAACAAAGACAACAAAAAATCAATGAAAAAGAGAAAATTCAAAAAGTGGATCTGTGAATCACATCCCATTTTTAATTTCTGTGTTGAAACATTTTTTGACTAAAAGTGTACAAGTAAGGCCAGTGTACGTTTTCAGATCCGAAAATCTTTCTTTTTGCCTTATGAAATGAATAACCATTTTGTGTCTAGATCATTTTCGATACGTTTTCTTATGCCCTTTCCATTGATCCTATTCATTTGTTGGAAAAAAATATTTGACCTTCAAAACTGAAGGTTAAAAACGAAAACGGAGAGTAAAATAGCACTGGTATTCTAGGACCAATTAAAAAAAAAAAAAAAAACATTTTACAAGATAACCACCGTATTTCGTTAAAAAGTAAATGATTATATAATTTGTAATATATGTTATAACGAAGTTTAGTAATAAAATTTTCTTCCTCGAATCTGACTCTGATGAAAAGTAAATATCTTAGAAAGACAAGCTTGACGCTGATAATTTTTGAGATAATGATTACTGGATATATTATGTCTTACATAATCCAAGAAAGCACTAGAATATTCTTAAGTTACTGTGTTAATTCAATTTTTCACTAAAAAATTAATAATTTTTTCGTCTAATTAAAAAAGAAAAGGATTTTCTATATTTTCGTCATATCCTTGACGATTAACCTGAATTCTATTGGTAAATATAATCATATAGTACCGGTCATCACTGTAAAATAAAAATTATTGTTTTAAGGCTAGTTTCAGGTATTACAATAAATCGCAGAAAAAACAGTCTTGAGTGGTTATAAAATGAGACCACTGGTGTAAACCTCAAATTTGTTTATATTAAATTGAAAATAACAGCATTAAGTTATTCTATTAAAAAACAGTACACGAAAAACATGATACTGTAAAAAAAGAGATTTCTAGTTTTTACAGCGATCTTTGATCGTAGTAAAATTGCACGTTGAAATTTAGACGTGTACCATATTGGCAAAGACGTACCTTACCCAATTGAACAGTTTTTTCATTTTTGGAAAAATTAATTCCCTAATTTTGTTTTAATTTAAAAAGGCTGTTCTAGGCCTGCAACAGTAGGAATGAAAACCCCCCTATCCTGTATCCTGTTTTTATTTCGCCTTACCTCCAACATCTCTGCCCAGCTCTCCAACTCCACAACCGCCACTTCCATCTCCTTTCTTCCTTCTAGCCTAACTTTCCCTATCTTGCCTTTAACCCACCCTATGATCTGTATCAGTGCTTTAACGCCCTACCTTTCTTCCCCGCTCTTTAGCTTCAATCATCTTATCGCAATATTATTTCTCCTGCCTGCCATCTCTTTTCTCTTCATTCTCAACTCCATTGCCCTTATCCTTTCCCTATCCACCTTCTCCTTTTCTTTCCTACGTTCTCCCACTTTCTCTTCTATCATATTTTCCACCCTCTCCCAAATACCTTTCTTCTCGCCATTCCCCCTGCCACCTACTTCCATTTCCGATCTGCCCTCCACCTTCTCGAGCCTTTTTCCCATCTTTTCCTTCCGCACTCTAATATCCTCTTCCATCTGCTTCATTTTATCTTCTTTTTCCTTCCTTACCGACACCAACTCCCTCTCTGATCCTTCTACTTTCGCTCTCAACTCATTCACCTCCCATTTCCATTTCTCATCTCTGATTCTCAAATCCTCTCTCATACCTTCCATCTGCTCCTTAGTGCCCCTTACGCCCTCCCTCAGTCCCCTGATCTCGTCTAACAGCACCCCGAAAAGCCTCCGTCTTCGACTTCCCCTCCATTTTTTGGGGAGGCGACCTTCGTGTTTTTGTGCTTTTCTTCAACGGACCCTTTCCCTCACCTTCTCCCTTCCTTCGTTCCGCTTTTTCTCTCTCCTCGACGCTCCGCTCGACAACGGGCCATGGACTGTTGGTCGCCGTGGCATATGGGAAATTTCCTCTCCGTCAACTTGACTACCAGCACTGCCAGTGCTCTCGCTGACCACCATACAATACCTTCTGCAACCGACATATGTTTTTGACAACTTTTGTTGCGTCCTGCCCCAAATTTTCCCTTTATCTCACTTTTCAACCCCTCAAAACCCCCGCAGATACCCCTTTTTCTCCCTTAACACCCCCTTGCACTACGAGAAGCATCCTTGTCCCCTTCGCAGGCCCAAAAGTCCTGACAACAAACTCCCCCGATCCCTTGCCAACCTAACCTCACTTTCCCTATTTAACTAAATCATGCCTCACTACTATGCTAAAAATTGATTTGTGTCTCCCCAATTCACCCCACACAATCCTACTCACCTCCTCGACTTCCAGCCTCATACTCCACTCACATCTTCCACACGAATTCCGTAAAATCCTCTCACCACCTGTCACTGAACGCGTTCTCACTTCCGCTACCAACATGCAAGTCCTAGAACAACTAATAACTGTAAAGTTAATTAAAATAATTCTTTGATCACAAAATAGACTTATGAAGTTAAAGTTAAAATCATTATTTGATTATACTCCTTAAAAATAAATCATAGATTTTAAATTTAAAGAAGAGAATACCAGAATTGGGAGCACTGCATTCTAGCCAGGCTCGAGCTTGAGCCACTAAGAAGTACAAGCTAGAACCAGACTGGGTGCCCCCGGCTTGGCGCAAGAGTGTAAACGAGAAGCAACTGGGCGATTTCCGCACGGGAAGAATTGTAGATCAAATCCTTTTGTCGCAATTCAAGGGCATTTTTGAAAAGCCAAAATTGTTCAGGTGCAGCCTGACCCAGGATCGACTGGCCATTTTCAGGATCTACCAGTTATTTTATGGGAAACTGCGAGAAAATTTATGACCTCTTGAAAGTAAACAGTAGTTGGAAGGGTTTAGTTCATAAACCTAAAGCTCAAGGGCCTCCTTTTTTTGGTTGGTAAGAGGCAACTCTTTGAGGCATTTTGACTCAGGTAAAGAATGGGAATCCTTCTTGACAGTTCTATGTCAAAGGTGAGTAGATCGTACCTATTGACCCGGGATCGCTAGTAGATATAGGATCTACCTTTATATACACCTGGCATAGTGAATATCTACCCAATCCAGTGAATACCAATAACGACATTAGAGATGCCCCCGAACAATATATGGGCATCCCCAAAACATTACATTTTTTAAACAAATATATTTTAGAATGTATCGAATGCAAGGGAAATTGTAAAGTATATATAATCTGTTTGGAGCCCGATCAAATTCCTTAGGGTTCGTCAACAAAGGGGTGTGATAGGATGGCTTCGTGGCTTCAAATAAATGCCAGTCCGATACTGATCACTCTCGAAATCGGATGTGCACTTCCCATGAATTATCTTTGTATCCCTTGAAATCCTTGAGAATCTATTTGCAACCTTTTTAATCTCATTGAACCTTTTGTTCCGCGACAACTTCCTTATTGCTCAGGAATTTCTGAAACATTCAAGCAAAACTATGAAAGGATTTAATCCATCTTTCCAATACCTTTAACATCCCAGTAAAAAGAAACTAATTGAAGCGAATGGAGATGAATTTGTTGGAGCCTTCGTGAATCTCGCTTTGCGATAATCTCGAATTGGAGCAAGTCGTGAGTTCTTGCAAATTCGGAAATAAGTAATTTAATCTTCAAATCTGCTATCATCCCGAATTCGGCGCGCAATTTTTAGGGGAACCAATTCATTTGAATGTGTCAGCACGAATTAATTTCAGTGTCAGCCAATTCATTTTAATTCGCGAGATTTAAAGTCAAGCACCAATTCGCCTGAATTCGTAAGCGCGAATGCAGTTAAAGGCTGGCCTATTTAATCGAACCCGTAAGCTATAACCAACGCGCTGGGCATAAATGATCCATTGTAAATAAATATCAATGAGTCCCGTAGCAATGAGATCTTGACCAGGAATTAAAACGAATTGAAACGCATTCAATTCGCGGTGGCTCAATTCGTTTAAACGAATCATAAAGCGGAATCCGGGTGAATTCAAAAATTTTTACTCGCCGAAATTTGCCCCGATTAGTTTCTTTTTACTGGGATATTTTGTAAAATTTATATTAGTTTTGTAAAGTTACCGTGTTAATTAAACGCCTCAATAATATGTTCGTAAGTTTTTCGTGTAATTATTACTGTAGTAACTAGAGATTTCTTTTATCACTGCATAATTTTTCGCATGTTCTGTTTTCGAATAAGATAACTTCATGCTGTTATTTACAATGTAACACAAATAAATCTGCGTCGTCATCAGTGGTGTCATTTTAGTACCAATTGGGTTTGTCTTTTTAGTATTATTTTAATACCTGAAATTAGCTCTGAAATAATATATGTTCAGTGTCAGTTCTATTGGGATTAAATTAGAATTTGTGTGATATAATCGGCCTTCTCTCCGAATTGCTGTGCGTTAAAGCGGAAGCGAAGAATTTATTGTCCGATGTCCTCCTAAGTCCGATTCGGGTATCAGAAAATGTGTGCTTTAGATTAAAAAATTAATTCTCTATTTCACGTTGCAGAGATGAGTTCACCCTTCGAATGTTTACCTAATTGCAAACCTCTTCCGATTGGTGCTCGTTCCAGGATTTCTTATTCTTCTGCCAGGTCTGCTTCTGCTGACCAGCCTCCTATTTGCACCGGGTACAGGTCTCCTGCTTCCATGCGTCGTGCTTCACGCATACTTGGATATTTTACTGAAGACCTTAGATTTATTCGGCTCATTCCCCACACGAATCCGCGCCGAGTATTTGAAATACGCAGATACACTTTTCCTATTGATAAACCAATTCAGTTGAGAGTAGCACATGGTGCCCCTGCACCCATGCCGATCGAAGAGCGATATGTTTTAACAACATCCACTGGTGACATCATGGGAATATTGGATCGCAATAATACAATTCTTCGTGGAATATATACGAGTATAAATGGCACTGCAAAACGGGCAAAAATAAACATGTACAGCGGCGCGGTTGAGACACTGCACCGAGAAGAAATCAAAGAAAGCCCCATAGGCAACTACAATCCTATCTTACAGCGTTTTAGAGTAGTGCATGTAAACAGTATGTAAACCAAAATCATTCAGCCAACAATTCAGTAAAAGAAAGTGTAAAAGTAAAATGTAATATAGTTTGTGAGTTAAAGTCAGTTCAAAATCCTACAAATAACTGTTAACTACATAAATAGCCAAGGCTTGAATCTATCGTTAATGCTGCAGTGTCTTATATTCCAAACCAGATAAAAAAATTTTCTTTTCTTTCCTATCAAAGGAAGATCAGTAGATAATCGTTTTTCCTCTTACACCTGGACGGGATCCAACACTTTATCACCAATAAAATTGAAATAAGTTTATTGCGTAAATAGTACAGGTGGTATGCATTGTAAGTCGAACTAATCAAACAAGGCCTTTACAATTAGATAGTATCTCAAATTAAATATTCGAAATATATGTACATGAGAATGAGGCGAGAATTATTATCCAAGCAATTATCCTTTACAATTAGATAGTTACAATTAGATTAGCCTTTACAATTAGATAGTATCTCAAATTAAATATTCGAAATATATTTACATGAACCGGTGAGGTTAGCGTCATTCGGCATCAGTCTCCGTCTTCAGGCTTCTTGCTGATGTTAGTTTTGTGTCTTTTATTATTGATTATGGAAGACTTTGTGTAAATTAAACTACCAGAATGGAATCTGGTTAAATGTATACCAAAGTTTGATGGTAAGTGTTAATTATTATGTGTCAAAGATATCATTCATTGAATGCAATTCTCAAACATAACCTGACGTTCAGTAAGTTCGAAGCATGAAAACGTAAACAAACTGTGTAGATGATTATTTGTGTAATATTTTATAGCGAATGTGGTGAGTGAGGCGGATTTTGAATGCCTTACTCCGACATTTATGCAAGAGTTGTCCATCAATAAGGCTGGACCTATAGCCATTTTCACAAACAAGTATGAAAAATTGAAATCCTTCCTATTCGATACAGAAAATGATATTTCGCTGTTTTTTTGATTTCGAAGGCCATCGGAAAATCGGTAAAAATTTAAAAATGAAGAAAGTATCGACGATTTGGTTGAAAATATAAAAATCCGATTGTGACGAAACCCCACTGTGGTCACAAGAATGCTTTTCCATTAAATATGGAATTTTCACGTTTTTTCAAAGCCTAAACTTGAATTATAAGAATAAATTTTTAGGAACCTTTTTTATTCCTTTTTTTGCCAACTGCTACAAAATTACAGGTCTTTTCCATTGCAATTAAAAAAATGCTCGACCTCAGGCCAACTAAATTTGAGACTTCTGGGAAGAGAACAATATGGTTAAAAACTATTTATTAATCATAAAATCAAACGAATTAAACTCTGATTTTGAAAGATTTTCAAAAATAAAGGAAATTTTTCTGAAACTGTAGGACTTTTAGACTGGAGTTTATTTCCAAATTTTAAATCCAATTCTAGTTTCAATTAATTACAAATTTAAAATCACCAGTGCTTAAAATTTCCTTCCATTTGAAGGACATTAATTAAAATTCTAAAATTAAATTCAAATTGCTTCACATGCAAAAATTGATCATATTAATCAATTTCCTCCAAACAGAATATCATTCTCAAGTAATTTTGTTCCCCAGGAATTTCTAGACACTGTAAATTATTTATCAATAAATTAGCTATAAATTCAGAACCCATATCCTAATTGTTTTAAAATAGAAGTATTTCATCTTTCAATAATATTTCTATCTAAAATTTTGAACTTATTAACTTGCATTACCTTCGAATAAGACACTTTTATAGTTAAAATTTATTTGAGAACTTGAAATTTCGTTCATTTAAATTTTTTTATAGTTTTAAGGGTTCTTTTAAAGGTTCACATTTTTTGTAAGTTGAACTTAAAATGCTTGCAAATTTGAAAGAATTTCAATTTTGTTTTCTATTCGAATATTATTCATTTGAATTTTAATTAATTAGGAAGGATACCTCATTTTTCGCTATTTAAAAAGAAGACAGTTTCTAATTCTAATCTCTTTATATTGTATACTTTTGTATAACTTAAATTTGAAATTTCTGTTCTTCTACAAGATACCTAAATGCTCTTATTTATAAATACTTATCCTTGAAGCAGTTCACATTCAAATATTGTTTACAAATTTTTTTAAATACATATTCACATAATTGCAAATTAAACATAAACATAATCACAAATTATAGAAATTAAAAGGTTCACTCTGAAATTACTCCCATTTAGACATTTTCAATTTCTCTTGCTCTTTTGTGATGTCTTGCATCGTTTACCAAAAAATGTAAACATCACATTTTCAGTAAAAATAATGATCCGGCACCAAAAATAAGTTATTCCACGTGAAATTCGTAGGATATCTTTCATATATTGGCATAAATTACAAAATATTGCAATAAATAAATAGGTGGGTTTTTGCAGAAAATGTTTATTTTTTTCTTCAAATTTTCAAAACCTATCTGCTTAATGCAAGCTAAACTATTTTTGTGGCCGAGATAATTTTTTATCCTGAAAACATAATTTTCGAATTTGTTTTGTAAACTATGAAAGATCTCACAAACGAGTAAGAAGTATTTTTTGGAGAAATGTTCTAGATGTCCTACCTATCATCTTGAAATTTGTTTGTATGTTTCGTTGTTTCCAAGAAACAATCGCAAAGTTAATTTTATGAAAAAAATCTCCTGGCTACAAAAATGGTTAAGTCCAAGTAAAACTTGATACCAGTTTTTTTGCCCCATTGGACTATTGCTTAATTTAAATAAGAGACCGATGGCATAAAGAATCTGTTTCTTTTCTTCGGATTGGTCGTTCCCAAAATGTTTAATGTGAGTCGATGTTCGGACGTCGTAGCGAGTACCTCTCTTGCTGATGCAACTCGTTATTGTGTTTTAAAACGCATTGATAAACGAGAACTTTAATCACGACAAAGGACTTTCTTCTTGTGGCATCCTTGCTTCGGCCCTTATTCTTCCGTCCTCAGGCTGACGCAGCCTTGGACATGGAGGTGAACCCCCTGAAACCGGGGATGCTTGTAAGTGCCACGTAAACCAAATCTCCTCCGGGTCTCTTCTTCTCAGAAGAATCTGGATTAATTAATTACAGTGAATAATTAACTAAACAAAATATCTACCGTTTTTCCCAACTCAGCTCTGGATCTCTTCTTCTTAGAAGGATCTGGATTCATTAATTGAACAAAATATATTCGGGTTTCCTAAATTAGCTCCGTGTCTCTTTTTCTCAGAAGGATCTGGATTCATTCATTTACAGTGAATAATGAATCAAATAAAATATCTCTCGGGTTTCCTAATTTAGCCTAGGCCTCTTCTTCTCAGAAGGATCTGGATTAATTAATTGCAGCGAATAATGAATAATATAAAATGTTTACCGAGGTTACCATATTCGCTCCGGGTCTCTTCTTCATGGGATGACTCAGCGTTAATTAATTATTAATAATA
>CAKNWW010348491.1:0-25922 GCA_932074435.1 Andricus kollari | reverse complement strand
GTAAAATGTTATCCAATAATAATTGTAATGGCATAATTCAGCAGGTATATTGGCCTGCATGAAAAAATAGGATACATCAAATAATGTGGGAAAAATTGGTAAAAATGATGCCTTTTTAATGAGGGCGGGATCATTTGTTCAGTGTTAAAATACTCTACTGGTTTAAAAAAATCATTTTAAGAATATAGTTATTTATTTCTAGTAATTTTTATGACAAATGATCTTTTACTTCTTATTTTGGCCCTTAAAAAGTTTGTTTTTTAAACTGGATATTGCAAGGTTACTTTAATCGATAAAATAATTCATGATAAATTAAAATTGCATAGTGTTCACAAAATTAAGGAGAAATATAAAAAAAATTCTAGTTAAAAATAAAATTTGTTAAATAAGCGGTTGTTTTTTATATCTAGAACATTTTTTTCATGAACATACCAATTTTTTTTCCTAAGCAGTATCATCATCAGTAACGTTGCGATTCTTGAAAGTCTAATTAAATATTTTCTAATACCTGTCCTTTAGTACCATAGGTGATAACAACCCCTGATTAAAGTTTGTAAAAATTTTCATCGGTTCTTAAAAGTTTTAGAAATCGACTCCCACTCCTAAAAGGGATTCGTTTCCAAAAACGAAATATTGTAATGCCTCGAAAGCATAAATTGATTGAATTTTCCAAAGCTTAATGAATTACGAAATTCAATTTCTGTCCTTTAAAGTATCAAAGTGATTCAATATCCCAAAACTAATTAAATTTCAAAAAGGTATTTCAAGAACAAAAAGCTCCTAAAGTCGAAGCACCTGAAAGTCGAGGTTGAGTCCCTTTGTAAGTTTGGAAGCGAAGAAGCTTTTCGAGTTTCGTCATATCTTATCGTTTTCTTAATCCTTTCTCTCTCTCTCTCTCTCTCTTTTCTCTTTCTCCGGGGTTGAAAGCCAGCGAGCCACCAGCATGCCGGCCAAGGTACAGCGAGAGATAGTGGTGTCGTCCCTGGCAGTCCGGCTTAAAGAGAGCTTAAAAATTTCCCCGCCACCCCTGACGAGCTTTTTCATCCCCCCAGAGTCGAACCACCGCAGCCCCCGCGAAGAGAGCTTTGCGGCCAACCAATCCGGCAGGCCGCAATCTCCGCCCGCCACGCCCACGCGCCAGTGAATCCGCGTCCATCCCCTCCCCCAATTTCCCCAGCTATTTACCCCTATCCCCCCACCAGCACCACCCCCAACTCCAAATCGGCATCCCTCTTCTCAGTACTTTCGTCTCCGTCTTCCGTATTCTCCGTTATCCTCCTTGCTTCCCACCTGCTGTTAGCTTCGCAGCTTTCAGGGAATTTTTAAACTGCCTTGTGCAGACGACGCTATAATATGTTATTGATCAAGATTTCGCAAAACCGATATCTGAAGATTAACATGAGAGATTATGATGATAATAATTTAAAGTCACTTTTCCGTTCTTAAATATCTCCTTCAAAGATATAATAAGAACTATTCTCTAGGGTGGATCGTTCAGTGCTGAAAGCTGTGGTTTAGCATAATAAAACATAATAAAAATACAAATTTTGAAATAGATCAAGGGTAGAATCGATTTAAATTTGTAGTGGTACCTCATGGAACTAGATGGACTTGGACAATATCCTGATTTGTTTGAAATGGGGTCAGTAGGGGTAAGTGTGATAACAGGGTTAGTGTGACAGAGAGAAAATTTGGAATGAAAACACAAATTAGTTATTAACTTTTTTTAGCACAACATAATGTTTATATCTCCTATCATTTGTATTAAAAAGGTGGTTGTAATTAGTAAGTGCTTTAATAAATTATTTTTTAAGAAACTGACGTGCTTTTAGAAAACTCCAATACGTAATTTTGTCATCTGGTTTTTTTATTTCAATTTTTCCTACATAAAGCACCTTTTGTTAAATTTGTTTAGGGATGAAGAAAGATATTGTATTTTTCTTTGGTATTCGTTGTTTTTTCAAAAATTTGAAATTTTATTTATTTTTAATTATAAATTACGACAAGCTAATTAAAAATAAGACTAAGGGCTAAGTTTAATATCTAATTTTGGTTTTTCATTTTCATTGTGAAATACGAAAATCTGTCAACAGTTCGAGGTTAGTTGAAGAGGTTAATGAACCTTATTTTTGTTCTTTTGGAATACAAATGTAATAATAATAACAATAATAATTGGAATATAACATTTTAATACATATATTTACGCAGACAAATATTGTTTTAATCAATTTAGAAATCATAAAATTCAAAATAGGTAAGTTTTTCAATATCACTTAACCTTCATTTCAAATAAAATTTATTTTATTTTTATTATTATTCATACAAATGATAAATAATTGAAAGAAAATATACATTATAAGAATCAGTTGTTTTTTAATTTATAGTTACGGAAGTACAATCATGTAAAATAGAGATTAAGGTATGTTTTTACACGTAGTACACTTACCCGTAATTATGAAAATCTAAAATTGTCGACACACTACCAAAGAAAATTAAATACATTTCTTCAGGCAAGTTTTTGTGGATTGAACAAAGGAGCGAATAAAAGCAGAAAGTCTAAAGATAATTTTTGGCAAAATTTTAAACAATAATCTTCTCAAATATTTGAAATATCACTAATCAAAGTCTAACTTTGTAATTTCGTATCACTCTTACCCCTATCGACCCTACTTTACAGTAATGTAGAAGATCGAACATGTTTCATCTTATTTCATTTTTAAGTATGAGAAAAAAAATTATTTTAACAATTCTGTTAGAGTGATTCCAGAATAGATCATCTAACCGTTGTTGCGACATCATTTCAAAACACGAATTTATCTATTTATAAACTTTAATATTTAATTCCGTTTGTAAGAATGATTTTTAAAGTATGGCATGCAAGGAAAATTTGAGTACTAGAAGTTATTACAAAATACTACTTCGAAATATCAAATCTCGAGGCTTTAAACCTGATATTTTAACTTGAAATTCAACTTTTTATAATGGATACATACCTTGATATACGTATAAATTGGCTAGTAATAAGCATCGCTTTAGTTAAATTCTCTTTTTTCTTCTTCGAATATCTCCTAAGATGTAGAAGGAAAAAATATAAAACTGGGAAGATATCTTTACATGGTAAAACTCTACACACCCAAACTTTTTCGATGGAGATCGCCCTTTTCTAGTCGGCACAAAACAGAGTAACAATATGAATAAAGTTAGCTTTTGAAATTTGATTGCTTTGCATTTCAAACATACACAATTATTGATTTCCAGATATATAAAGTTATCAAATATATTCAAATAACAAAAAACGCATTTGACTTTAAAATAATTTTATCAATTCAATTCTTTATTATGTGTAAATAATTTCAAATTATATTTTTAGGAAAACATTCTAATTAAAAAAAAAATGTACAAGGTTTGAAGTGTAAAACAATCGAAATTCAAAAGCTTACTTCATTTATATTGTGACTCTGTTTTTGACTAAGCTAGAACAAAGTCATCCTTACGTGATTTTCAAAGTATGTAGTTTAAAAAAAAAATCGGGTGAGATCCCATGGAAAAATTTGATCAGGTGTGTAGAGTTTCACCATCTAAAGATATCCTGCAATTTTTTAATATTTTCGGCCTCTACATCTTATGAGATATTCGAAGAAGAAAAAGGAGCATTAAAACAAAGACACTAAATAACATCATCTAATTAGGGACATATCTTCTATGAAAAGAGAAATTTCATTGTTTTTGCATTATAATGACGGAGAAACATCAAGTTGAAACATTTAAAATTTTACACTTGGTGATTACTTTTAGTAAAAAAATGAATGCTCAAATAAAAATATACCATTACAACATGAATCTTGAATTCGTAAATGATAATAGAATTATAATTTGGTTCACATTATTTTATGCTTTCATTTAAACAGAATTTTGTGATGCAGCGCACACACCATCGTTTTCGTACATACCATTCTTTAAAAATCATTTTTAAAAGTGGAATCAAATATTAAGGCTTATAAATAGAGAAATTTCACTCTGGAAACATCCAGGAAGATTATATCTCAACATAAAGTTTCTTGAAATCAGTTCGCAACGAAAACGAGACGATCCATGCTGGTATGATCCATTAGCAATCATTTATACATTTTTTATATTAATACTTTTTTCCCAAATCTTGTTTTACAGACAGTTTTTATAATTAATACGTAGTTTGTACATTTTCGTCAGTTTATTTTGGGTATCTTTTCAAATTGGAAATTATAACCTTCGATATTTTTCAAAATTAAATTTATAAATGGCGCGAGAACAATTTCTTCTTCTCCTACAATTCTGGAATTATTTCTTATACGTACAAGTAATCTAATAAACTTGCAATTTGTAAAAGCTGTTTCAAAAACATCAAAAATGTACAATTTAGGAATGCTTTAGAAATGACAATAAAAATATATGGTTTGAATGTAATAATAAGATATAAAGTTCATTTGTTCAAGATAAATCATGCATACGTCATGTTAACTTAATCCTCTCATTTTGAGGCGAAAAAGAACGTACCGTGACAAAAATGTTTTTGAGAAACAAGAAAACGAGGCAAAAAAAGACAAGACAAAAAGAAAAAATGTTTTGTTTGAAATGCCCACATATGTGTCATTAAGCAAACGTGGCACGAATTTTTTTCCCCAAATATGTTTCATTGGCATTGCAGGGGTTAAAGAAATGGTCTTTTGGTATCATTTAAAAAATTTTAAAACAAATAAAAAATTTGAAATGCATGAACAAGTAACAATAAGTAGCGCAGACCGGCAAAAATTAATTTTTTTGTACCCAAAGACTGGACTAGGTGACCCCGAATGATTTTGATGTCTTAAAAACGAACTCGTTATTCAAATTTTTCCTATATCTCAATATTTTGTAATATCCTAAACCTAAAGTAAAAAATGGCCATTTTGAGCTATGTTTGAAATAAATAAAAATACATAAAAAAATACATAAAAAGCGATTTTTTTCTCTTAAAACTACGTACGCCACCGTTTAGAAAACAAGCAAAAAAACTTAAAAAAGCGAAAAAAATGGTGCTATGCGGTTGATAAAGGGTTTGGTGTCTAAAGGTTTTTAAGTGTGAAACTGCAATGATTAATGTGCTATATCTCGAAGAAAAATAATCGTTTAGGGATGATCCAATTCGGAAATAAGAGATAAAGAGGGGTACTAAACGATGGCGTAAGCAGTTTCAAGAAACAACAAGCGTTGCTTGTGTTGTATTATTTTAAATATAGCTGGAAATGGAAATTGTTTCACTTTTAGGTTAGGATACCTTGAAATCGTGACGTATAGGGAAAATTTGGACAATGGATTCGTTTTTAAAACTTCAAAATCCTTTTGGGTCACCTAGTCCTGTCCTAATTCACGGAATTGCTCGATTTTAAATAATTAGATAAATAAGTATATATATATATATAAATTCTATATGTATTTCATAGACAAATATAAATTTACTATTTGCATGTCATTATTCTATGACAGTAGACTGGATTCAGCTGAATCGCTTGATTTTCTAGCGTCAATCAATCTACGTGATCTTCATGTATAAACTGGCTACGTAACTGAAAATTCAGTAAAGTTTGATCCCAAACCTAGTTTCCAAAATGCACATTACACCCATAAAATTAAAAATTGGATTTAATTTGAAACGTAATTCTAAATTTGTAATTTAATGTTTTTAGACTAATAAACTCTAAAATAATTTAATTTAATCATTAAAAATTAAGTTAGACAAAAATTAGAATCCTTAAAGTTTAGAAGCTCCTAATTAAAAATGTTCTATATCACATAATCCAAAATCATAATATTGTAATACCTTATCATAATACTTTAATATAAAAATTAATGTATTTCTAATTTTAAGTTTTCAAATTTAAAAATATATCAAAATTAAATTAATAAAATGCACAATATATTGAAAACTTAGAATTGAACAAAGTAAAGTTGAATAACTTGTATCATCGTGAGAATTTGGGTTTGATCAAATTTGAGACATAAAAGTAAAAATATTAGACGAGCAACTTATTTGTAATATAATTCCTAGAAAATACAATCTTTGACCTGTCATTTAAGATTTAGGACTTGAAAAAGATTTTTTTAAATACCTGAAATATTGGGATAACTAAAGTTTTTGAAACACAGAAAATACATTGTCAGGAAGAAGCGAATTGGAAATGAAGTTTCCCGAAGCTCACATTATAGGGTAGAATTCATGTGAAATGTGGAAGGTGGATGAAATGGATGAAAATACGTAGTTACGAGTTTCTTTCCATTACGCAGGTTTGCAACACCTGAGTCTGGAGCAAGGAGGTGGCCAAGGGTGGGGTGGTTTGCCCAGAGGGGGGCTTCCCCCACACTGTCTTCCACCACCTCCCGGTCATCACTCGCATTCTCACCCTCCACCACGGGGAGTCTCGGCCTTTAATCCCTTCCACCATGCCATTGAACAAAGATCTCCTAGGATGCAAGGACCTGCTACCACCGGTAAGGAATTCGAAAACTCATAACACTTTTAGTACTCAGAGAAACCTATTATTAGAATAAAATGCCTTTACCTTGAAGAAAAATTAAAAAAAGTACTTTATACCGGAAATTATCTTGTTTCCGAATATTTTCTAGCACTTAGGATTTGATTTTGGTCGTTATGCTATTTTGAAATGTCAACATAACTCGACATATTTTCTACTTCAAATTTCTGATCCCTTTAATAAGAGGAGACTGTAGAAAGTTTAAGGCTTTTCAACGAAGTTTTAAATCTTCAAGATACATAAACATTTTTTAATATCCTTTTGTTTTTTTCCAGAATCACCTAGGAATGATTTGGGACCCATTAGTGTTTCTGTGAGAGAGGCAACACCAACTATTTCACCAGGAAATAATGGGCCTGGTCTGCTGACGACAGCTTCCGCTACAGCACCAACACCGCCAGCAGAACCAACAACAGCAGCAACCAGTCCGCCTGGACATCATCCTCATTTTCAAGGTTTATACTATAAAGAGACATATTGATTTTTCACTTTGGTTACAATCTTAAAACAAATATAATTCCTCATAATTCTGTTTCTCTATTCAACCAGGTCTTCATCTTCTAGGAGCTACCAATTCGCTCTTCGGCTCGATATTCGCCCCACTTCTTCCTCAATCGTCTTGGCTCTACAATCCCCTCTACCACACTCAACAATACATTCTGGAACCCGAGTGGCATGCTCTTGCTTTACGGATGGCTCAACATCGTCTCCAGAGGCCAGACCAAGCACGTCTAGAAGAATTCAGAAAACTCAGAGCCAACAGTGGAAGTCCAGAAGGAAGTTCCAAAGAAGAAAGGCGTCGGGAATCGGAAGACCAGGAAGCACGTGAAACCGAAAGTCCTGAAGGTAGTATAGAAGTGGACGACAGGAATGATCAGGACACCAAAAGTCGAGCCAGAAGTGAAGAGTCTCTCCCGGAACAGGAGTCCCCTAGAATATCTCCAGTCAGGAGTGATCAGGATGACACCACTTCTAGGGATCTTGCTGATAGAGAAGCTTCAATTCGATTAAGACCTAGTTTGGAAAACCTTAATGAGTCTGAGGTTCATGATCAGGATCAGACAAATGTTTCTTGTCGTGGTGATTTATCTGTGAAGATCAGAGTTGAGGGTACTGTAGATCTCAGTACCAAAAGGGGTCAAGATAAGGAAAATGTGGGTCAAGATCTCACTACTCGGAGGAAGGAAGATGACATGGAAACAGAGAGAGAACCTATCAGATCAAGGAGGGATAGAAGCCCTAAGCCGAGACAAGTTTGGCGTCCTTATTGAGATTTCGGAATCAACTAAGTTTCTAGAATTTAGAAAGTAGGTGAGAGAAGATGGATTTTGAAAGGAAGATGTTGCTTCTTTTACAATATTTCTTCTCTTACCATACTACTTTGATTCTGACTTCACTTAAATTGTGATAATATCACTTTTCCTGTCGCAGGAATAAAGAACATTCCGGTGGTGATGTGAGCTTGTGAATTATCAATTTATCCTTGGTACCCTTGGTTTTATCTTAAACCGGAAAGACAAGAACTCGAGGACTAACCAGGGTTTAGGGCTGAGTAGACTGTAAATACAAATAACGTCCGATGGTATATAGAATAGAATAAGAAACTCTATTAAAAGCGCTCTTGTCTCATTCCCATTTTTTCTGAGTCGATAGATTTAAAATTTATGAGTGTATGGTTTGTGAGTATGGGAGAGATGAGAATTGTCTGAGATGGTGTGAAAAAACCTGACTTTATAGAAAGGTTTTTGAATTGATGTAAAAGTGTGAAAGGAGAGACAAAAAGTCAAGATAAGAAAAAGAAAGGAAGGATAGAAATGAAAAAACGAGATGTTTCTTAGCAATCCTGTAAATAAGTGTAGATGTATACGATTTCTCTCAAATTGTCTTTGGGAATGAAGAAATGAAATATTGTTTCTGCGAAAAGTTGGGCGTGATGTATGTGGAATGTTCTTTGGAATCTTTGTATCGAGATTTGAATGCCTTCTCGATTCTGTGTTCTTAGACATTCGTTTAAGAAATAAATCATCCACTGTTTACTTACACAATCGAATAAATATCATTCGTTCCAAATACTGGGTCTGTTTGTATGACTATGAATATTATGAACAGGGCTTGTGTCTAAATTTATTTTATTCCTTTAGAATAGTTTTTCACTGAATAAGATGCATGATAAACGGAAGTTCAAATCAAATGAAAATAATAATAGTTAAAGAAAATTGGCTTGGTATTTTTAGGAGCAACATTCAGTTTCTTTACTAATTATTCTTGTTAAACAATACCCAAATGATGAAGCTGGACTTTTAAAAACGGTAGCCATAATTAAATAGTTCTTCAAAATATTCATTAAAAATAATTATTGAATTAACCATAGCGCTTATAATGGAATTCAAGATTATTATGAAAATGATGCCATTATTAAACTGGATAGGCAAAATGTGATCTGACTAATTATTAATTATACAGTAAGTCAATATAAATATACAAGAGTATTCTTTTTCATAATTGAAAAAACTGAATGTTTTAAATGGTACAACAATAATATTTGAGCAAAACAGAACATAACAAGTAGTTGCATTAAAACTGTATAGATTTTCGTCCAATAAAACAATGTATTCAAATATCTTTGACTGTCACATTAAATTCCTTGGTGAAAAATATTTGTAATATTCGAATTGTTATGACTAACATGATTGTTTGTTAAAGTTTGAGGATGTTTCAACATTATCTGTGAATGTTTAACTTTTTTCGGTAACTTAGAATGTTAAAATAGTGTAGGCGTTTTGAGGTTTTTTGATGTTTTTATTAAAAAATCGCTAACATGTTTCGAGTCGGATCCAAGTACTTTATAAGGCTCATTCTTTGTACTTCCGCCACATTTGTGTACAGACCTTTTAAAATTAAAGGTCAAATCATGGACAACTGTAATTTGATGATTATGAATTCTCTTTGGTTAAAGCTCCTTCGGCTCTAACGAAAACATGCTCATTACGTATCTCGTGCTTCGCACTCGATTTTGTCCAATATGCGAACGTTTCTGCATTATGTTCAACACTATTATATCACATTTATTTATGTACTTCTCTAATGAGAACGTAAAAATTAAAATTTGAATATCAAATAAAGATTAATTAATGAAAGTATATACATTGTACTTAACTTATTAACAGTATGTGGAAATTAGAAACAATTTCGACGTAGGGCATTCATCGTTTTGTCCCGAAAAATTTATAATTTTCGCATACAATTTTGTAAGTTTAATTTAATGTATATACTTGTATTACATTATTTTTATTTACTATTCCCATTTTAAGTTTTTATGACATATTGTACCATCTGCTAAACTGCGTCTTGAAAAGAGCTCCGATCCGAGTACAAAAATATTGGTGATTTTGTAATAAAAACACCTCAAACCTGAAAAAGGCCTACTCAAGCTTGATATTGAGTCTGAATGTTTGTATTTTAAATAAGAGCAGGCTTTGTAAAAAGTACAAATTTTTAACCCTTGAGTGGTACGGAAAAGAATTATTCTCGATAGTTTATGATCAGCTGAATAAAAAAAACGGTTATAAGACCAAGGGAAAGATTTCATTCGAAGGCAAAAGTGTAATCCTGCAATTCTCCAAAATGGTAAGTTTATCGCGATTTCTAAGTGTAATTTCGCAAAACTTTCTTTACAAAGGATAGATATGTACATATAACCTAGTTTTTGAACCAATAAATGCAATAGTACTGGTTTCATTTGCATTAAATTTTGATCAAGTCGAGAAAAATGTACATAACCTCTCCAAACCGACTTTTGTAAAGAAGTTTAGGGGTTTCAATTCTCTTCAATCCTTCTCATTCAGAAAAGGACGCAAATAAATTAAATAATCTTAAAGATTTTGATCCGCTTAATTTACTGGTACCACATATAATGTCATTCGAATGCGAGAGACTAGAGCAAAAAATTATCGAAAACCAAATTAACGAGATTCAGTTCTGCAAAATCAGTAAAATTAATAAAAATAATAATCAGTAATATTCTGTGAAATAATTTTCCTTTTTAGTAGGAAGAAAATAAGTTACATATTCTTGTAGCGTAATAAACTTATTTCGTGTTGACACATTGAAATTTAGTTGACTTTTATAATTCACTTTTTCGTTAAAATAGTGTAAAAATTGGAAAAAAATGTTTAAATTTTTTATTTGAATTTATTGATGCTTCAAAGATACTATAATTAAAATTTTACAAGTAATTGAGTGAGAAAGTCAGTGAAGAAAATTAAAAAATAATATTTTAAACGTGAAATCATGATATATATAATTATATAAATATTTAAAATTCCTTAAAATATGGTATATTAAACGGACGTGTCTAGGTTCACCGAAATTCGGTGAGCGTAGAACAAATATTTTCAGTGAGTGAACTTTTTGAATTTTTCTGAAAAATCGAAAATTCCATTTTGCGCCCAAACTATGCCAGATACGAAAAAAAATATGAATATAAAAAAAGTATACATCCAAAAAAAGATCTATAAAGGACCCCGCACCAAATGTGCAGTAAATGGCTTTTTGTAAAAAATTCTAAATCTAATTTTTTTTTGTATTTTCGAACCTGCAAAGCAATAATCCGAAAGAAAAAAGTAAGAAAAATGGACAGTTTCACATTTTGACTATCAGTCTTACCGAAACAAAAGGTTCATATCTAAGTTCTAAAAAGATTAAAGGGTTTTTTGGTATACATCATGTTATGGGGATGTTTTCATACTTTAAACATCCAAGTATGGAAATCATCATTTCTTAGTAACTAAAGACACTGGAGATTTTTTATTTAAATGCTAGGGTATAAAATCACTTTCAAATAAGTAAAGGAAGCGTGCATAGAACGAATATTATATATGTGCATTTACTTCAAGGATTGTTTTATCACCCCTTGAATATTTAATCCGGAATATCGACATTTCTTAATGACTAAAATCACAAAAAGTTTTCTGATTAATCTATCAGGACAGGGATCCTATTAAATTAAATAGGGAAGGTGTAAAACTACAAGGATGTCTTCGAATTTTTCTAGAGGATTGTTTAATCACCTCTTACTTAGAGAGGCAGAGAAATTATTTTTTCGTAAGAAATAAATCACCAAAGATCAGGTCTACAAAATCACTTTATAACATACATGTCGGAAGTGTCCTTTAGGAGGACTTGCATTATAATTTATTTTCAGGGTAGTTTAATCATCCCTTAAATATTGAAATAACGAAATCGATATTTTATACGGGATAACTCACCACAGATTTTTTATTAACATATTATTGATCAACAAAAGCACTTTAAAACATACATAAGAAGCGTCTTTTAACAGGATTTGCATTAGTATATTTTTGGCAGGGCCATTTAATCATATCTTATTTAGTGAACAAGGAAATCGATATTTTGAATTGCAAGCTTATCTTATTGCTTCCCTTGTGAACTATTTTAATCAATAATGAATTAACCTTCCGACAACAATGTGGGGTCTTTCGTGACCCCAACGCAACAAAAAACGCATTTCCGCTGTGTAAAGGTTACAGAAAGGCTTCCCGCTTTGAGTACCTTCTCTTTTCGTATCACTTCAGCCTTCGCTACGCGAAAAGTTGGACTTGGAGATAAGTGACCTTGATAATTTCAATGGAATAGTGAAAAAAAAGTGAAAAAAAATACATATTTTTTTTGCGTACCGGCTTTCGAGAAATACTTGGATTCAATCCCAAATAGCTAGAATCAATGAAGCAACTATCCAGTAAAGTTTTCCAACAGCTTAGCAATTGTTTAAAATTTCATTAAATTTGTTATAAACAAATAAGTGAGTGGAAATGGATTCATGGAGATTGACAGTGATTCGTCAATTGATTCGCACTAAATACGAATCATTTGTAGTCAGAAATCGTTTCTTAACTAAATCCATGAAAGAAAATAAATAATCTGTTATTTTATAAACAAATTTTATGAACAAATTTGATAAATAATTGGACATATCGGGTATTTATGATGAAATAAATAAAGTTTTTTCGACTGAATCCGACAAAAATTATCAATAAATGTCACTCACTTATCAGATTTAGTCATTCAATAACAATTGATGCTTGTTTAAACAAATTTAATTAACAAATGCACTGTTTGGCTATTTCCAGAGGTAGAAACTTTATTCTTTCAAGGTAATCAAGTGTAAATGACTAGTTTTTAAACCTTTAGGGAGTTTACATATCAATAAATAATTTTAATTGTTAACAATAATTATATAAACAAATTTTTATAGTCTCAGTCATTTTTGGAGATAAAATTGTGTTTCTATGGTGTTAGTAGCAGCTTATTATTTACCATTCACTCCTTGCTATCAGTCGATAACAATTGATAATTTTTAAAACATAATTAATTAACAAATGCACTGTTTGGCTATTTGCAGTAGTGGAAATTTTCCTTGTGCAACGTACTGAAGTGTAAATGACTAATTTTTAAACTTTTAGGGCGTCTGCATCACAATCAAGAATTTCAATTGTTAACCATAATTATATGAACAAATTTTTATCATCTTAGTCATTTTTTTAGCAAAAAATGCCTAAGATGCCAATTTTAATGTTTTTTTAAATTTTAAATAGTTGATTGATAAAATTGTTAAAATTTTTGCTCCCCAGAGGTCAGAAAATTAGTCATTTACACTTCATTACGTTGCAAAAACTAAATTCCTACCTTTGAAAATAGCCAAACAGTGCATTTGTTATTTAATTATGTTCAAACAATTATCAATTTTTATCGATTGATAACAAAAAGTGATTGGTAAACAATAAGCTGCTACTCCCTAAAGGTTAAAAAACTAGTCATTTACACTTGATTACGTTGAAAGAATGAAGTTTCTACCTCTGAAAATAGCCAAACAGTGCATTTGTTAATTAAATTTGTTTAAACAAGCATCAATTGTTATTAAATGACTAAATCTGATGAGTGAGTGACATTTATTTATAATTTTTGTCGGATTCAGTAGAAAAAAACGTTATTTATTTCATCATGAATACCTGATATGGCCAATTGTTTATCAAATTTGTTTATAAAATAACAAATTATTTATTTTCTTTCATGGATTTAGTTGAAAAACGATTTCTCACTATAAACGATTCATATTTAGTGCGAATTAATTGACGAATCACTATCAATCCTCATGAATCCGTTTCCACTCACTTATTTGTTTATAACAAATTCAATAAATTTTTAAACAATTGCTATCTATTGGAAAACTTTACTGGATAGTTGCTTCATTGATTCTAGTTATTTGGGATTGAATCCAAGTATTTCTCGAAAGCCGGTACACAAAAAACAGAGTGGGGTTGGCAATTACCCCACGTTGTTGTATATGTTTCACGATTCCACGTTGTTGTCGAAGGGTTAATAAAAGAATCTCTGGTGCTTTGTCCCCTCTAAAATATCAATTTACCTGTATATGTTTTGCAGTGATTTTGTTGATTAATGTATTAATAAAAGAAACTCTCCCGTATAAAATATCGATTTCCTTGTTTCAATAATCAGGGGATGATTAGACGACCCTGCCAATAAATGCAAATCCTGCTAAAAAAATCTACGTGTATAAATGTATATGTTTTAAAGTGATTTTATGGATCAATGTATTAATAAAAAAATCTCTGGTGCTTTATCCCGTATAAAATATCGATTTCCTTGTTCAAAAAATAAGGGATGATTAGATTACTCTGGCAATAAATACTAATGCAAATCCTGTTAAAAGACGCTTCCTATGTATGTTTTAATGTAATTGTGTTGATCAATGGTATGTTAATAAAAAAATCTGTGGTGCGTTATCCCGTAAAAAATATTGATTTCTTTGTTTCAATAATTTCGGAAAATCTTGACATGATAAGTAATTTTTGTGCAAAGATTCATTTTCAGTGCACAACAAAAATCGAAAATACCTAGACGAATTCAATACACAAATTCTTACGACCCTGAATTTAGCTATAAATATAGATTTGAAAATTGGGAAATTTATTTAAACAAAAGTAAATGTCTTATCAAAAAACTGAAGACATATCTGGATTTGTCTCAGCCATATCTCTAGAAGATTTTCGAATTATGAAAAGAAAATTATTTTTAAACAATTAAATTTTTATACACATTTCGGAATTCAATATAAACAAATTTATCAGTATGAAACTAGTGTCAAGCACATTAGTAGATACTTCAATAAAATACCCCCAGGAGTTTTTTTAATCATCGCTAAAAAATTGTCACTTAAACTAATATAATGCTTATAACAATAATGTACGTTTTTTATTGTTTAATGTACAATAACTTTAACGAACACTAAATAAACACAAACTAAATAAAAATAACACTATTGTCAACTCTAACAATCCACTCATAGAGAATAATTCATTAATTAAATACTGTTTTTATCTCCTCCACTGTCACTACATAACGAAAAA
Source organism: Andricus kollari (assembly GCA_932074435.1). NCBI lineage: Eukaryota > Metazoa > Arthropoda > Insecta > Hymenoptera > Cynipidae > Andricus > Andricus kollari. Next base: position 10,927 of record CAKNWW010348491.1, on the reverse strand, counting down.
GCCTTTGCATATGGATTTCAATATTCGGATATTTTTTACCCCCTCCTCATTGGAAGCGTCGTTGGATGCGTCTCGGCCATATCTCTAGGAGTTTTTTTAATCATGCAAAAAAAATGTATTTCAACAATTATATTGTTTTCAATATATATTCCAATACCGACAACTTGTTAGTTATTTGTGATAAATTGTTCTTCAATTATTGATTAAACAAATATTGAATATTTTAAACAATATAATTGTTTAAATAATAATATTTTTTGCATGATTAAAAAAACTCCGGGAGATATGGCCGGGACGGATCCACGGATTCCTTTAGATTTTTTCTGCGACTTTTATTTTCTTTTAGCTATATGCCCGAACAAGGAAATCCAAATTCCAAGGACTTTTCGAGTGAGAGTGGGTAAAAAAAAGGTTTAAATTGAAGTTTTTCCATTTCGAAAAATTTATTTGGATTCTATTATATTCGAGTATCGTCATCTGGTTGTCGTTTGAGATAAATTGTTGTACAATAATTGTTTAGAAAAATAAGAAATATTATAAACAATATAGTTGTTTAAATAATTTTTTTTTTGCATGATTAACAAAACTCCTAGAGATATGGTCGAGATGCATCCAACGATACATTTATATTTTTTTTGCGACTTTCAGTTTGTTCTAGCTATATGCCCGATCAATGAAATCCAAATTCAAAAAATTCTCGAGTGAGAGCGCAGGGGGTAAAAACAATGTTTAAATTGGAGTTTTTTGATTTTCAAACATTTATTTACATTCTAATATATTCGAATAACCACATCTGGTTGTTATTTGTGATACATTGTTGTTCAATAATTGTTTGAATAAATAATAAACATTATAAACGATATCTTTTTTTTAATAAATTATTTTTTTCATGATTACAAAAACTCCTAGAGATATGGCCGAGACGCATGCAACGATACCTTTAGATTTTTGCTCCGACTTTTAGTTTGCTCTGTTTTTTCATTTTGAAACATTTATTTGGATTCTATTATATTCGAGTGACGTCATGTGATTGCTATTTTTGATCAGTTGTTGTACAATAAATGTTTAAACCAATAATAATATAAGCAATATCATTGTTTAAATAATAATTTTTTTGTATGGTTAAAGAGCTCCTAGGGATATGGCCGAGACTCATGCAGCGATACTTTTAAATTTTTCTTGCGACTTTGAGTTTGTTCTAGCTATATAACTGAACATTGAAATCCAAATTCAAAGGATTTCTCGAGTGAGAATGGAGGGGGTAAAAAAATTGTTCAAATTGGAGTTTTTTCTTTTTGAAAAATTTATTTGGATTCTATTATATTCGAGTGACGTCATCTAGTTGTTATTTGTGATAAATTGTTGTTTAATATATGTTTAAACCAATGATAAATATTATAAACAACATAATTTCTTAAATAATAATTTATTTGTATGGTTAAAAAGCCCCTAGGGATATGGCCGAGACTCATCCAGCGATGCTTTAAAATTTTTCCTGCGACTTTGAGTTTGTTCTAGCTATATACCTGAACATTGAAATCAATAATAATCAATAAATCATTCTCTATGAGTGGTTTCTTAGAGTTGACAATAGTGTTATCTTTATTGAGTTTGTGTTTATTTAGTGTTAGTTGAAGTTATTGTACATCAAACAATTAAAAACGTACATTTTCGTTATAAACATTGTATTTGTTTAAGTGACAATTTTTTAGCGATGAGTAAAAAACTCCTGAGGGTATTTTATTGAAGTATCTACTAATGTGCTTGAAACTAGTTTCATACCGATAAATTTGTTTGTATTGAATTCCGAATTGTGTTTAAATAAATTCCCCAATTTTCAAATCTAATGTATAGCTAAATTCAGGGTCGTAAAATCTTGCATGCCTGTGCTACTCAGTGAAATTCTAGCAATTCTATTGAAGGAATGTGAGGCCCTAAAGATGAATAGAAAATCACTAATTCGATTAGGTGAAATATTGAATAATTCCACAGTGGAAAGCTACTAATCGCTTTGTGCAAATATGTGAATTTATTTAGTACTGTATATGGGGAATTATTTCTAAAGTGTACTCACTCAAAAAATCAAAGTTTCCCGATCTAAGTCAAACATGGTCAAAGTGTTGTACTATTGGACAGTAGTTTTTAAGAAAATTTCTGTTTTTATTCAGATAAATATTTACGGCAGGGTAGCAGTTGAGGTTTTCCCCTGCAAATATTTAATGGTCAAAAATTGGATTTAAGTTTTGATTGGTAAGAATAATTGTTCAGAACATCGGCGCGCTTGCACACGAGCCATTTGGTAAAACGGAGCACTTAAGACTTATTTTCGCCAATAAAGAATCAAATTTTACTTTTAATTCTTCAAGTAATTAAAAGAAAGAAGCCAAATTTTCGTTCTTGTCTGGAAAAAAATAAAAAAAAGCCTTCTTCTATGAAAAAAGTTCAATTTATATTTGACCTTCATTTTTGAAGATCAAATATTTAATTAAAAAAAAGAGGCGCATGATTAATGGAAAGGGCGTGAAAGATTTTTCGGAACTATGCTGGACAGCATTCTTTTATCTCCATCAGAAGAGTTACAGATTGCCCAAACAGCTGGTATATTCTCAAAAACCAGTCACCGCTTATTTTCATGTATAAAAAATAAAAATCCTACTTTTTAACCTTGAAGACCTTAAGGCGAAAAACCTAAGCTTTCTTTTGAGATCAAAAAATGAAAAAATATGATTTTTTTCAACAAAGTCAAGTTTGTTTTTGAGTTTTATTTTTAAAAGTCAAATATTTGTGTTTTAAATGCTCATGATTAATGAAAAGGACGTGAAGAAGCCTGTCGAAAATGTACTGCATGACATTTTTGTATCGCCATTAGAATAGCTTAAAATCTGCCTCCCATATATTAATTAAAATATTGTTATAGAAATGAGGAACGTTACAAATAGAAAATTTGAACAAATGAACGTCATTGTATAATATTTTCCACTTAATTGAGACAATAAGAATACAATATTGCGAAAATTGTATAAATAGGCTACGTCATCTTAATTTATTTTTGCTCAAAAGAATCCCTTTAATATACGAAGATTTTAGGTTTTTGATCTACTGATCTCTCAGTTTATTTAAAAACGAGCGTCGTTCTATATTCCTCAGATAAATGATGGAGATAATTTTTACCTGAAGAGGCTCCACGTCGGGGGGCGAAAGCTCGTTTTTAAATAAACGGAGAGATCAGTAGATCAAAAACCTAACATCTTCGTATATATTTACTGCACTGATCAACAACTAACAACTTAATTAGAATCCCTTTAATCTATATGCACACTGGAAAAAATTACTGGATTCAAGGAAAGGTGTTTCTTTGGTTTATTTTCTTTGTAACAAGGATTTGTTTACTTAAGTTGAGTGAATATTTTTCAGAGGCAAAAAAGTTCATGCCTCGACTTGAAGAAATAATTTCTTTGGCGATGTTTTTTTAATACAAAAAAAATTGTTTTGCAAAGAATAATGTGAAAATTATTATGTCGGAGTAGGGACTCTTTGTCTACAGCTACGCGAATCCAGCTTGTAAAAGCCTTGATTCTCGCTCATTTTGAATATGGGTGTGTTGTATATGATGGAATCTCTGATGACCTTAATTGCAAACTTGAACGTGCTCTCAATGCCTGCATTCGTTTTATCTATAACTTGTCCAAATTCGATCATATTTCTGAGTATAGGGAAAGAGCTGGTTTTATGACAGTTGCCAAGAAAAGACAATCTTTTATGGGCAATTCGCAGTACATGATCTTTAAAAATGAAAAGCCTGTATATTTATTGGAATTGTTCTTGCGGGATAATATGAATCATCCAGGTCGGCCTGGGCTACGCGATAGAGGTCGTACCCTGCCAATACCTGCTCACAGAACTTGTTTAATGCAAAAATCTTTTGTAATTAGAGGGAGGCGGCTTTGGAATAAACTGCTGAATAGTATTCGTAATGCGCCTACAATATTTGCATTTAAAAATATGTTCTCTGCATTTCTAAAATGTATGGGTACACCTTTATTTGATATAACTCTATGGACTTAGCCTGTATCTTGTTTTATCTCTCTATTATATTCAGTTCCATTACTACTTTTTTTATTCCTTTATGCTATTCTTTCATGAGGTGTGATAATATTATTCTTTTTTCTATTGTCTACTTATATCTTAAGATAAGTTTACCAACAGTGACATCTTAATATAAGATTTGAGTAACTTCTTACAGCATATACTTACATGAACTTACTTACATTTTTATAATCGGATAATGTCGTTAAATGTACATTTTTAATATTAAACCAGGGTTCTAAATTATTTACACCACACTCTAGATTCTAAATCTATATATTTATATATTTCTACATATTTGTATATTGTATTATGTATATACGCTGTTCAGCTCATAAAGGTGTTTTATAGCCCTGTGAGTTTTTTTCTCAATAAATAAATAAAATAAAATGATTTCTTGGGATCCATGTGTAAAGCAAGTAATTCCAGGTTAATAATTATGTTTCGAATTGAAAAGAATATTTATCCGATGCGAAGAGCCGACACGATTATTGCAAGTAAGTAATTATATACATTTAAACAATATTAAAAAAAATTAAATATTGATCTATTTCCTTGGAAGGATTCGTCGTTTGAATAAACAGTCTGGAATGTAATAATTCGAAAAAATGTTCTTTCGATAAAGGAAAATAATTTTTTCAAATTATTACATTTGCATTTCATTGAAATAAGTATTTTTTATGTTAACTGTTGGCATATTTGTTTCAACTACACATTTATTTTAGAGTAAACAACATTTGTTTAAAGGAAATTTTCATGAAATCCGTTGAAATAAATGTTTATTTAGTTCATGAAAAAGAAATGGATCTTTCTAAATAAATATCTAATCTAATAATAGGTGCCGTAGAGCGCAGGATCTCACAACAGAAATTCGTTTTCAAGGTTATAAGTTAGTCACAAATTTTCAACGTGTTTATAATAAAAAGATGTAATGATCAAGGTATGACTGCTGATATTTGAGCTTATTTGATATTTGATGACAGCTGCAATATTTTGAGAATTTTAGTTTACCCGTGAAAATAAAAATAAATATTACAATTAAAATAATATTAACTTATAATCATTATTATTACATTAAACTTCTGATATAATTTATTAAACCATTCAAATTTTTCAAACAATGGTGTTGTTTTTCAAATAATTATCCCATGTAAGAACTTGATTCTTTGAATCAAATAATATTTCGGCAACTTTTTTACATGCTTATTCTGAGCAGTATATCGCATCCTAGGATCACATAAATATTTACTCATATAACCCTTTTCTTTATTTCGAAGGAAGATTTAGCAAAATTTGGTGTACGCTTCATCAAACAAAGGAATCACATCTTCCAATTAAGAAAAACGTTTACTTCAGCCGATGGATTTTAATTGGTTTGAAGAACATATTTTCTTGATTTAAAATGACATTTGACTATATTAAATACTTTATTTTTAAACAAAAATCTCTTATTTCTCTCAACCAATAACAAAATTCCATCGCTTAGTTAATGTTTTTACTGACTGAAATAAATACTGATATGCAACAATAATTTCATCCCTTTGTATTAGAGTATTAGGGAAATGTTTTATATGGCGTATTCAGTATTATCATTTCTTTGAATCAAGTAAATTTTCTTTGATTTAAGATATTTTCTTTTCTCAGCGCACTCACAGAAACACAAAAAGAACAATGAAACACAACAGCAAGTACCTGACAAACGTCACGTACAACATTTTATGTCGAAAAAAATCGATAATCGCAGCGGACCTAGAGAAGATTTTTTTTCACAATTTAAAATAAAATCAATATCTTACAATATATATATGAGACCATGTAGAAAAAAACTAACATCAACTATAATGGAAAACAAAAGTTCACTCCTTCATTAGTTATGATAATCATTAAAGAATTAGTCAACATCGACGTGACCAAATGACAAGGATCCATGTTAGTGAAACCAAATAAAAAGGTGCTAACCCATTCATAATAAATGCGCTGATGTTCCCAATAGAATTTACATGTGACTTTGAAGCTTCGACATGTCGCCACGCGACTTAGCATCTTTTCATTTGGTTTCTCCGAGATGGAACCTTGTCATTTGAAGACGTCGATATGTTTGCAAATTGACTTCAGTAAAATAAACTTGTGATTTTTACTAATTCATTAGTGGAATGCTAAAATATTACTATTTTATTATTCAAGCAGTCAATAATTTTGATATAATCGACTTTTCCCTACTCTAATATTTGTATTTAAACCATTATTTGTTTAGCCATCCTTCAATTAAAAAGATCAATAATAGTCGATTTATTTAATGGTATGTATGGTTGAAATCATCATAAATGCAAATGAGGATTGTATTGCCTAATTCAAATTTGTTCTCCACTAACTCTCAGAAGGTTCGAGCATATCAACTAATAGTTATCAGTTTAATATTTCAGTGCGGGTATCTCGTTACATGAATAAATATCAATTAAAAATATTTTTATCAACATTTAAAAAGCCGAGAAAATCCCGAGTTGCTGATTGAGAAAATAAGAGGACGCTTATAGTTCTGCCAGAAACCGCTAGATGCACAGGGAAGTCTTTATTCAACAGCATTTTTGACGATTAAAAGAAAAAAAATGAGTTCTATCAAAAAATAGTTCCGGAAATTGTGTAGGTATTTTTAAAATCAGCAAAATTTCTTTATTTTGAATCATTTTCTTCAAAGAGGGCCCGATAACGAACTTGACCTTTCTTTTTTGGCCGTGAAAAATTTTGAGAAAGCACAATCCAATCAGATGATTCTTTCGAACCTATCATGTATACATACCTCTACTCTGTAGGCTTCCGCTACTGCAATCTTCCTTACGAAAAGGTGCAACGGGGGCATGTCCAGAATGACCTCAAGAGCTGCTGTCAGTGTTGTTTTCATAGCACCAGTGATCGCCAAGCAGAAAACCATTTGAAGGCTTTCCAGATGTTTAATAATACTGATTAGTTCAGTCCTTGGCAATCAGATCGTTAATGCATAAGGTATTATGGGTCTCATTATCATTGTATATAACCAGTGAGTAATGCTGGGTTTTAAGCCCCAGGTTTTCCCTATTGCCCTACTGCACTTCCCTATTTATGCCCTAATTAAAAGAAGTCTCAATGGAATTCATAGGAAACCCTGCAGATTGGAACGAATCTTGAGCTTTGTGTCCCTATTGTAAAAATTCTTTTAAGATCGTAATCAAATGTAATTTATTATGAACCATTTTATGTACCAAAATCAGAACACAAAAAAGTTCCCACATAAAAATTAGATTTCTAACACCCTCCTTTTCCGCTTATTAGAGACAAATATATAGGGGAAAAAAACTAGGGAGATTCGCCGTCTCTTTCATACTACTGAGAATCAAAATATTTTAGACTTCCTCATCAGGGATTATTTACAGGAAAATGATCCGTATGAACAATAGAAAATTATATTAATTACACTGGCACACAAAAAAGTGTGCAGAGCGAAAAAAGCGACCTATATAGCATTGTTGTATTGGTCTAGCACAGTCAAAATTTGCATTAATTAGAATTTGCTGCTTATCAGTCTTTATTTTATTCGAGTTTGAATTTTTTGGTTATGTAAAATTATCCCAAGTAGGCCACCATTAATCTAAAGTCGGTTTTTTCACTATAAAATGCATTTTTTTATAGCCCTCATGTTTGAAAGTATTACTCGAGATTTTGGTCGCAGAAAAATTTTTGTTTGCAAAAATTATTAACAATGAAAATTTAATGTTACGACATGATTAACATTTTTCTCTATTGAACGGCGAAACGAATTTTGACGATTCTTACGTTAACATTTTTGTTTAAAAACGTAGTTTCAAAAAATTTTTCTTCTGAATATAAAATCATTGAATTTGTTTAAAAAAAATACTAATTGTTTATAAACAAATTGTACATTTTTGTTCTCTCAAAAAATGGTGTTTTTTTTAAGTTATTTTACATTCTCTACGTATACATATTTTCTGTCAGATTTTCCTGAATATCGCATCCTTTTGTTCCCAAATGACCTGTCTAGTGAATTTCATTTTATTTTTATTCTTTTTACTAGTAAATATTTTTTGAGAGGCTATGGATTATATCGCGCCCATCTTGTGTTTTAATTATCTTACGTGTTTTACAGCTATAAATAAGCGGATATTATTTAACACATCACATTCTTCATATTACATATACTACTCATATAAAAATTGCCTGCATTCAAATGAAAGTCTCAAGAGAAGAATGACTATTCTTTTAAATAGACTGACGTACAACATGCTCTGAATGCGCGCGCGTCGCATTCCAAAATGTATATCCCGTGAAATAATAGAAATTCCATATTTTTATAATCTGAAGAAAGATTTCTAAAATTTATGTTTTCACACAAAAATTTCAACGTAAGAATCATAAATATCCGTTTAGCCGTTCACGAGAAAGATGTTGATCATGTATTACATTAAATTTGCATTGTTAATAACTTTTGCAAACAACATTTTTTTGCGACCAAAATCTAGGGAAAATCTTTTCTAACATAAGGGCTATAAAAATTTACTTTGCAGCAAAAAAAAATGACTTTCGATTTATGGTGGCCTACTTGGGATGATTTGACATAAACAAAAAATTCAAACTTTATTTTAAAAAAACTGATTAGCAGAAAATTCTAATTAATGCAGCTTTCGACTATGCTATACCAATACAACAATGTTATATAGGTCGCCTTTTTAGCTCCGAGCACTTTTTTTTGTGTGCCTGTGTTATAGGCCGTGGATTTCGGTACAAATCTTTAATATATATAATAGTCGTATTTGTTCGCTACATATAGAGCTAAAAAAGGGGCTTCAGTTCCTTTATGAAAATTTCCATAATACACTGGAACTTGGATTCAATACCGGTTTCGGGCATGGTTTGCAGTGGCCTTCAAACGAAATCCAGTCCATACAAACGTAAACAGTCAGGGCCGAGAGAACGATATCTGTTGGAGTTAGACGCATGACGCAACCTGATGCAACTAACGTGCTGCGAGTGCGGCCCTTATGCTGTTTGTCACACTTGACTAAGCAGCGGCTCCCTTTCGGCCCTGCGGTTCCTCTCATGAAAAAAACCACCGCGAAATCAATTCACGGAACGAAGCAAATCCGGACCGGTTAAATCCAAGTTTGAGTGTACCGGAAAGTAAAAACAGAGAGAGTAATATAAAAAGTTATTAGGTGTTATTTTCCATTCTTTGTCAAATTAATATTATTTTGTTTCCTTTGTTTTTAAAATGGCAATAAAAATTAAAAATTGCTAAAGGTTAAGATTAAAAAAAAAAGTACTTACTGCGAGATTGATTTTCTTATCTATTCTGATAAATTTAAAAACTGAAAAAATGGACTATTTTTTTATGTATTATTCAAAAAATGGCAGTGCTTCAACCTGCATTAAATTAAAACTTTTCTAAATTGAGTACTTTGAATGTGATTTCTGAAAGTCATTTTCTGGTTTCAAAAATTGATTAATATATTGCTCAATATTATTATTGTAGTGAGTGTGTTTAAAATAGTAGAATATATTGTGTGTATTTGTTATGCAGAAAGTTGTTATTTCGCAATTTTTAATTTTTATCGCTATAGTTTGTTCTTTTTGTAATTATGGATTTCAGAAAAATTAATAGAAGTTATGGAAATGGGATGGATTTCATTGTACGATTGATAAAAAATATTAAGGAATTTAATTAAATCAGTAAAATATTGAGAGTAGCTGTGTTAAAAAAAGGAACAAAGAGAAATTTTCCAAAGAATGGAAAATTATACCTAATAACTTTTTATATAATCTCTATGTTTTTATTTTAAGGTATTAGATGAAGTTAAATTAGTATAAGTTTTTATTCTTCATACCAATAGTTTTCCTAACAGTAATCCCCGATAAGGAAATCTAAAAAATGAGGGTCCTTCTTTTTTTTTTTGTTATAAATTTTTCTCTAATGAATTTGAAAGGAGGTAGTTACAAATTTAATTCTGATTTATGAGCTTTTTTTGTTTTGATTTTGGTACATAAAATGGCTTATAAGAAAGTAGGTTTTTTTTCGATCTTAAAAGAATTTTAAGAAAAAAAAGGTTTAGGTTAGTTCTATATATAAATATGGATCATGAATACAATCATGCATAAATTTAGGCTGATTATGTATATATTGATAAAAATTGTGTTTTATTATCTATAGAAATATTGTGATACAAAGAAAAATGCGTAAACTTAAAATAACGTCGTTGGTATACGCCGTTTTTAACTTACCAATCAAGTTTTAAATTTATGTTTGGAATTATTTGAAGATAAAAAATGGGTGTTCATTTTTTTTTAACCTATATAATATATAATTGATAAATGTACAAAATAAACATTAATAGGTAATTTTAATAATTTTATGGAATACTGTGGTGTAATAACGCGGCAAGGCCGAGGCATCTATTACAGTCGAGTATTGTAAAAATCTGTTCAACTCTTTAAATTTCTATCAGATTATTTAGCAGATTCAAGATTGCGCTGACCACTCCTCGGGCCACTCAGAAGCACTGTAAAGTAACTCTTTTTCTTTTTTTTGCATTACTGTACCTTATTATAAGCTAGATAAATATCCCATACAACATAAGAATAGGGCGGGGTGAACCCCCTACAGTAGATAATGAACCTACAGTAGACAATTATTAATTTTAAATAATAATGTACTTCAAAGAATTTATTTTATTTAATTAATTGTTCGGAGCCTACACGGAAAAAAAGTGCTGGAAATTTTCATTGACCGAGTCTGCGACTTTAGGCTTGGTCTAAAAGCATTTGACAATTTGAAAATATCGTATTGGAATATCAT
>CAKNWW010348488.1:0-11155 GCA_932074435.1 Andricus kollari | reverse complement strand
AAAACAGGTATTTATCATCTGTGAGGCCCTCTATCTTAGTCGACTAGTCTAGCCAAAAACTTGTCAAATCATGTTCGGAAATTATGGTTACGAATCATAAGGTGTATGTTGATGAGTATATGAGGGATACTCGAATTAAAGAGTGTTTAGGCGACTTAAAATTGGCAGTGAGAGGGATAGAGGAAGACCTTGTGATTCCAAAAAATATTTTGTTTCGTTCTCATGCTGTCCTGTCGTGTCTTTTTGTGTTTTCTGGCTGTTTCATAAATTAAAGTATCCTTTAAAATCAAAACGGTTTCAAGACGCAGAGGAAATAGAACAGAATGTGACGGAGCAGCTGTTACCTATTTCAAGGGGTGACTTTAAGAAGTACTTTGATGGTGAGAGAGTTCGTTTTTGGAGTATGTTTTATTTTTACCTAGTCCCAAGCCCTGGCAAAATTAGTTTAGACCCAGAAAGGAGAAGATAGATTGAAGTATGCACAATTTAATCATAAATTAATATTTATTCAGTTTCAAGTCACTTTTATAACGATAATTCCTTACAGACCCTGGTGGAAAAAATTCGCTGCAAATTACTTCATAATACCCCTGCAATAACTCTGCAAGCACTCTGCAAACGTCTCCTGCATTACTGCTTAAATTGAAATACTTTAGCATAAATGCAGAAGATCTCTGCATTACTCTTCTTTAAAAAATGGTCTTCATTCTCATGCGTTTCTCAGCGAGTTTTCTGCAAAGGATGTTCGCAAATACTCTATAAAAGTCTCTGATTTACTGTTTAAATTAAAATTATTTTTTAAAAAATTATTTTAAAACGAATATATATTAATATTTTATTATAAGTTTTTCTTATCGTGTATTATCAAATTAAATAATAAGTTCCATACGGCCATACCACGCTGGAAGCACCAGTTCCCGTTAGATCACTGAAGTTAAGCAGCGTTGGGCGCGGTTAGTACTTGGATGGGTAACCGTCTGATACTACTGCGTTGCTGTTGGCGGTCGTGGGTGTGGTGAGCCCATTTACTTACAAATCCACCTAAAAAACACTACCCGAATCGGGTAGTGTCACGCTTACCCCTAGAGGCTCGCCGAAAGGGAAATAGCTTAATGATATACATACATACTTCAGCAAAAATGCAGATGCTCTGCATTACTCTGCGGCAGACAATTCTCTGCAAAAAAAACCGTTTTATATATAATAATTGCACTTCATTTATCTTTTTGAAATTACGCAATTGCAGACGCGGTCACTAATAACCATAATCGCACGCACAACGCTATGAAAAAATCGCCCCCGCTGGGGATTCGAACTCTACCTAAACTACCTAAATCTAAACCGCACGCTCTAGCTAATTACTCTAATGTATCGCTTGGATTATGTCGACAAAATCTCAGCCAAGCTTTTTCGCTGAAGAGCCAGGACTAACACAGGAATATTTTTTCGGTACACACCATTTGTATGAATAGGTGATTTTATAAATGCGTAATATAGTTATTTGTGATACAAGTGCGCAAAATAGGTGATAGTGTGCGAGTGTGAATTTTGCAGCATAAGCCGCAGGCGAATGATGCAATCACGCGAGTTAGCAATCATCTATGCGCACGTGTTGCACAGGCTATTTTTTGCAACGCCCGTCCGAAAAAGTTGTTTTAAGAGGAGTTAAGGAAAAACACTAATCTTGAAAGAAAAGATTTTTAAATTTCGTAAACTATTTTTTTGAAAACAAAAGTTTTAAAAAAATGTTTGAAACAAAATTTCTGAAAAGTTTTTTTTTTGGAAATGAAATATTTAAAAAAAAATTTGTAAAAAAAAAATGTTGAAAAAAAAAATTTTGAAAAAAAAAATTATGTAAAAAAAATTTTATCAAAAAAAAACTTTTGGGGGCTTATGCCCTGTTTCTGTGCCAAATTTTGGCACTTATGCCCTTTAATACGACGGACGAACAGGGCTAAGAAACCTTAAAAACAAAACTTCAATCATTAAAAGGTTTGTTCAAGTTAAATCACAATTTATTTCAAGAAGATACCAACATCAGTGTTTAAAGTTACCTGTGCCAGTGCCTAAAGTACCTCATTTCGAAAGTGCGCATGCGCAGCTTTTTCACCGGTGCCTGAAGTAATCACGCATGATTAATCCTAATTTTATAACATATCTTAGCGAGGATCCCTTATAGGCTATCAGCCTCGGTAGTTATAATTATTCAGTCTCATCTAGTTTCACGAACCTACATATCACACATGAATAAGCCTGGTAAATCACGGTCTCATAACCTAGAGAGCGTCCTGATACTGCGGTTTCACAGTCTTAGTCGTACCGTGTGGACTCTAAATCTATAATGACACAGCAACAATAATAATACTGCGGTCACTGGCTTCACAATTTTCGTCGTGGTATCGCGTTTGGAAAATCATACACTTTATATACTTTGACGGCACCTCGTAGAGCGTAAGCCGTTTCGAAATCTGAAAAAAGGATAATCTTTATCCGGAGCCTGTTGTAATGTGCCCGGATAAGAACAAAAGAAAGTCAAAAGTCTGGAGCCTGGTTCAGCGTACCCAAAAATAATGCCTGTCAGAAAATTTGGAGCCTGGAGCAGCGTACCCAGCGTTAGTAACAAATCAGCAATATTTATCAAAAATAAAGAACAATCTTGGAGCCGGCATGGCGTGCCCAAGTAAAAAAAAGCAAACATGATACCGGAGCCTAGGCGGCGTACCCTGAATACGATAATTCCGGAGCCTGGTACAGCGTAACCGGAATAGCAAAAACTACGGACCTATATCCTTCCTGAGCGTGAAGCCTTGCAGCTTACTCGGATGAATAGTCCGGATGTGGACATCGGTTTCCCGTACTCCACTCGAGAGTGCCGCTTTGGATCTCGCCTCATTTCTTATACGCTCTACGGTTGAGGTAGTTCGCGGGAGAACGGATTCTACGCCTCCTGGCATCGCTAACCGCAACTATTCTCGCCTGTCAGATGGCTACCGCTGTATCGGGTTTTTTCTGCGAGTTCGTGTAGCCTACTCTCAGGCGTCAACAAAAGTGACCGTTACAAAGGGGACATCATTGTCATTGTCCAGAGTTAATTCTTGATTTGATTTGTTTGCTCATTAGTGATAAGCCAACAGTCACAAGTGATCAATAACATATCATACAAAAGTATTGCTTATTATATATACTATTTTAACACTGGTTTAATTATAATTTTTAAATAATCTTTGGATTTGCGCAGATCGCAAAAGATTTAGCATATTATATGTAGAGTTTGGTTACTATTACTAACCTATTAAAGGCCTTACATCTCCACAATGTTTTTGTAGTTAATCTTTAATTGTTTTGAGAGCCGTATAGAAAAAGTTTGTACGGTCGCTACATTTTTCGTAGAATCTGTTAATATTTCGACAACTCTGTACGCTGGAGACATAAATTTAATAGTCTTTCTAGCAACTGGAAGGTAGAGTAGATTCCCAGTTCTAGAGGATAATTTTGGAACTTTAAACTGGAGCAAACTCCTTTAGTCAGGGCAGTCTATTAAACCCCTTATTATTTCAATTTCGAATAATAAAGAGAGTATTATATGCCTTTCCTGTAACGTTCCCAGTGGGCACAATAACATTAACGTCCTGAGAATGTTCTAAAGACGTTCCGATTGATGTCTTCAGGATGTCTTTAGGACATCGACTGGACTGTCACAAACGTCCTAGGAACGTTCTTAGGATGTTAATGTTTTTGTGCCCACTGGGTTCACATCTTAAAACTATCACAAAGCCGTTCGTAAACACATCCTCCAGGTGGATACATCTTATCTACCTTCCGTGCAAGCGCCTCCAAGGACCTTTTTCTGTCTTTCTCCAATTATTCAATTGATTTTTGCCTTCGAGGACAGCAGATAGCCGTAGCGTATCCAAGATTGGACCTGCTTCTGGAAAAGGTAATAATTTTGCTTTTATTACTATTAACAATCAAGTCCAGGTCACTAAGCCAGCTGAGAATCTCCAGGAGGTCCCTCTGCAATTCAATGCAATCTCTTACACTGTTTACCTTAATAAATATCTTAATTAATCTTATTAAATTAATCTTGATAAGTATAATCGGCTATAAACATTAATTAAAGTGTGGATACGCAACAAGCCCCCAATTTCGTAATGAAATATATACTTGCGCATACTTTAAAGTGGTGATGGATAATCTTGTCATGTGGGCGAATCGACGACTTTAAACTTGAAGATTTTGCGTTCATCCTCAGTAATCCAAGCTACCTGACAAAATCCTCTTCTTTCAAAGACTCAGCTTACAAAAAATTCACTTTGGTTGATGTTCACTAATGGATACAGTCTTATAAGAACTTATTTGTCGCTTTTTCTGGACAGAAGGGAATTTAAAAAAAAACTGATTAGAAATAACAGAGAGTTGGTTTGACGAAAGTCTTCAGCCAACGATATTCGCGTTATTCGAAGGGAAACTTTTAATTATACTGCAACGTTGATGAACGGTACCTCAAAATAATCCAGTATGATAGTAATGATCACGGCGTTTAAATTGGATACATACCTGACTAAAAACAAAGAAAATAGGTAATTATACCACAACTCTTACTAGGCTTTGCTGGTCTTTTCAGAAAAATACATCACAGTTATTATTTTTTTTATTTTAATATTTTTAGCTTCTTATTCCAAAAATTGGATATAGATCACATTCACGAGATAATACAGTAAAAGTCCGATAAGTTTCTCATTTCGGGGCTGTAGGGGCAGAAAATTTCAGGAATTACGGACTTATCGGTTGCCCCCTCTAGTAGCACGATAACAGGTGCGCGCATGCGTAAGAATGATGAGCAAATCATAAGCAAAATAGCACACGTAGTGGAAGAACCCCAATTAGTGTGCGTGCCATGCGCGTGATGACGTTTTGAGGGGAGTGTACACTTATCGGACGCCAAATTATCGGACTTGTACTGTACAGCAGCAGTTTGATTGTAATAAATCCCTTAGTTAAAACAAATAATAACTTTGTACATATTTAAGTTAGATGTGCTGTAAAGCCAACTTATTTCACACTAAATGTGAGGGTATAAATTTGATTTTCAAGAAAATGATCCAAGTGTTACGTCCTATGTATAATATTTGAGTTTATTAAGTATGGGAAATTACAAAGTTAAAGAGAGATAACTGATTCGAATTTTAGAAAAGAAGAGGATTATGTTTTCTCAATTCAATTTAATTTTACTTGTTGCAATTGCTTTTAAATTTTTAGTTGCACTGGAGATTCTTAGGTCCTCATCCAGATTTCTACCTTAAAATAAAGCAAGACCTTAATGACGAGTTTCTAAAGAAATTTAAGAATGATGAGTTATGAACTCATTGATTTTAACTTACCTGATGTATATTCCAATTATTTTTTTTTTTTGAAACTGGGCGAGTAACTATTTTAGGGATTCACTGTGTAATTTGAAGATTCCTCGACAAACTGTTTTTCTGAATTGGTTGATTGCTTTTCTAGTTCACTGGAAAGATACTAGTACTGGTCCAGGTTTTTATTGTTCAAGTACAGCCGACGTTGATCGTCCTTTTGGTGATTCACTGTTGCGATGGTTTGACAACGAGGATTTGCCAAAGGAGTCTATTAGTGGGCAGGTAGGCTCAAGTCTCCTGCTGGTACTCAAGGGTACTGATGGTTGACAATAGAATTGTCAAAACAATCTTGTGGGTTTGATTTCACTTATTTAAAGGGATTTGAAATTCACAATCGACTTCACTTCAATTGAAATTTCCGAAGCAGAACACTGAGTTTATTTTTATTTTTCAATTTATATTTCGACTACTTGGAAATGGTTCCCAAATATCCAGAGTCGATCTGGCATTTTAATACTGA
Organism: Andricus kollari; assembly: GCA_932074435.1. NCBI lineage: Eukaryota > Metazoa > Arthropoda > Insecta > Hymenoptera > Cynipidae > Andricus > Andricus kollari. The sequence goes on along the minus strand of CAKNWW010348488.1, from coordinate 5,278 downwards.
CTTTCCTATGTACTTTTGAGCGAAACTTCCGCCAGATTTAAGGTTTGAAGATAGACCGTCAAAATTTTGACGGCGAGGGGACACAACAGTTGAAATCAATTTATATCCAGATGTCCATATCTAAAGGCGTAGTACCTGGGGTTGCTGTTCCTTGAGTCTAAGGAACTGGTCATTGTGCCACCCTCTTTACTGTTTCTTGGCTGATTTTTCTGAGCAGCGTTCGGAGATTCGTAGGCGAGAAGTCATTGTATTTTAGCGGTGCATTTGTAGGTTTTTAAACTTCAGATGATATAAATTTCAAAAAGAAGAATCTGAAGGATGGTTGGTAAACTTTTCGAACTTACCTCATAAACTCGCATACTTTCTGGTGCGTCATGATCGATGTCTTCTGAACATGAAAAATCAATTTTAAGACGACTTCCTGAATTTGTATTTTTTATCGATTTTCAAATTATTTATAAATTTGTTTTGGATATGTTTCGTTTTCATACCTTCAGTTGAATTTGATGCTACTACTGGAGCCCAAAGCAATAAAGGAGCCATTACGATTAACAAAGAAGAAATCATTCGAAAATGTTTACTTAGCTGCATGTTGCGCAGCATATTCAAAAATTTTTAACACAAAGTTTTCTCGTACTGCCTCACGTCCAAATTAATAGAAAATTTTATTTCAACAAAATCTCTAGTACTCTTCAATAATTTGCTCTTTTGTTGCAAACTACAGTAAAACCTCCATCATTTCAAGGCTCCATCATTTCAAGACCCCAACATTTCAAGGTCTCCGTATCCGGTTATCTCAAATTGCGCAGTTCTATCAACTCCCACCACGGCCCCTGTACACTCTCCTTCGCGTCTGTGACTGACTAATGAAAAAAGAGGCCCGAAGAGCGGGAAATCTTGAGATGAGTATTGTTTCACGACCTCATGGGAATACGTTGCACGAGGTTTTAGAGAAAATATTATAAACGTAAAAGTCATAAATGTACAAATAGTACTATTTCTCAAGTGTAGAATTTATTTTCTCAGTCATGTTACATTTTTTTTGTCGATTCACGACCTTTCAGTTTCACCAAATGAAATAAAATATCCTAAATGTCAGGTTAATGGTACTCTAACCTCAAATTTTGGACAGTTGCGTGTATTTCGTGAAACTGACATATCTTCAAGCGATAAAAGGATGAAGAAACAGAATTGCGCAAATGCATTCTACACTTGAAAAGATTACTATGCAGACCTTTATAACTTACCTTCACGTTTCGGAGATTTTCTCTAAAAAGTCGTATGCAGTTGCAATACCATGTACTAACCTTCCTGACGGCTAGCATTTCCACCGATCGACGTCATACCACAAAATTCACTATTCCGCGAAATATTTGCGTCGTTTTTTGATTTTTTAATACTGATTTTTAGTTGGCACATTGTCGTACGCCAACAAAGAGTAACGAACCGCGACTTTTTTAACTACGCAATAAGCCGAGACCGCCTGAACCGATATTGCGTAATATACGCGACCGAGTATTGGCGCATTTGGCCCTTCCAAGGCGAAAGTCGGAACCGTCTCTCGCTCTACGCGCTGAGAAACTATAACTGCTGGCCCACGTAGGCCAGCAGTTATAGGAATGTCGGGTGTATTTATTCGTATTATTATTGATTTCAAATCACCCGCGCTTTTGGTCTGAAAAAGTCGCGACAGGCGGCGCATCGATACAAGAACGAGGCAGCCAATGAACATCGTTGTTAAAAATAGATTGCCCACTCGCGGTAAGGGTGGGGCCCCCTCCAGCATTGAAATAACGAATCTGTACGTTTCAAGGACGTTGAAATGTTGGAGGTTTTACTGTATTTGAGTTTACATCACACTGGCAGCACCTTGAAGACAAGTCAAAGTTCACCATGAATTTATCGAAAGGCAAAGAAAAAGATGTTTAAATGGAGAGAAATCTGACTTACATTTATTGAGAAAGAATGTTAGATTATTGAAATTTTGATCCTAGGTTACTTTAGGAATTGCTGATCCTCGTCCTTCAAAGATGCACTTTATTTCAAAGTAAATAATAGTGATCAGAAAAGTCACGATGATTTAGGGTTCTGTTCAAATGCGTTTAGACTTAGTGGAGTTAATTGAAAGCAGCCAATAGAAAAGGGAAAACGTGACAAATGGAGCAGTTTGATAAAAGAACGAAATGATGAAAATTTTCAGCTTCATTGAAACAATGAGAAGGCATTTAAGTAAAACTTTTAAACACGGTACGTCACCTCCACCAACATAATGTATTTGCAAGTTCCTGCTTCGAAACTGACATGAAAGCTGTTGTCGGTTCTATTAACTTGTAGGAAGATTTGAGGCCGATACAATATCCGCGATCATTATCATCTTACTAGGGAAAATTGAGGTGGAGCTCATCTACGCTGCGATGCGAATTACAAAAGAACTAACAATAACTAACTAAAAATAACTAACAATATATGGACCCTTTTATGTTAATTTTGGTGATCCCAGATATTTTTGTTTGTTGCTAAAGTGAATAAAGTAAAGTGCAATTATTATGGTTTATTATTATAATTATTTATTTACACACTTAACTATTGCACCTTACCTTATTCACTTTAGCAACAAAAAAATATCTAGGATCACTAAAATTTACATAAAAGGGTTCATATATTGTTAGTTATTTTTAGTTCTTTTGTAATTTGCCTTGCAACGTAGATGAGCTGCACCTCCATTTCCCCTAGTAAGATGATAATGATCGCGGGTATTGAATCGGCCTCAAATCTTACTACAAATTTATAGAGCAGACAAAAGTTATTTATTTATTATTATTAATTATTAAAGGATAAAGGAACAGTTAAAAATCTAATTGTTTATTCAAAAAACAGAGAAAGTAATTTCGAGAGTTTTTGGGACTCCGTATATCTAAAAACAAGTATTGGAAAAAGTGAATGCTTTCCGAGAAAATTATAGTCAAGGTATGCTTGTGAGCCAAGGATGAAAATGCCATGAAAAATCTTAATTTTCAAAATTCTCTTTTTACACTTTAATCAACATAAAATAAACACATGAAGTACTATAGTCATGTTAAGAGACAATCACGAAGCTCATCAGTGAAAAATTAATTCTACACAATCGTTATTGTGAAATTAAATTGGATTTTTCAATAAAAATATAATTATAAGTATGATGATGTTGTTGAATTGCAATATCTTGTGCAATGATATTATTGTTGATATTAAAAAAAATTAATCCGGAACAAATAAGAATTTTGTTTTGGCTCTTACTTTTTATACTATGGGTGTATCGCAAACGATAAAATAACGTACAAACTGAACAAAAAACTAGAGCGAGCACTCGCTTGTTTACAATTTATCTGAAAAACATTATGCCTCCATAAAGGTTTTTTAATATCGCTGAGAGCAGACAATTTTTTATGGTAGACCTACTTTATAATCTCTTTCACTGAAGATACTAAACTTCTGCCATCAGAAAACTGTTTAGACTGAAAGCCAATATTTTCATCAGATTTTGTTTTTAAATAATAGCGAATTCATTTGATATGTTTAAATTTTTTAAATTAAGAATATACAGTTAACACAATCCGAAAAACCTGTTTCCTTGCACATTCGAAAAAATATTTATAACTTGAAATGAAGTCTTGTTATGTATTTTGTGATTTAAAATGGTTATTCACTACCAATAAATTTTACTGGAATAAATGCAAAATAATTTTTTGGTGCATAGAAAATTTTTAAAACAGCTTTTCAAAATTTAAATTTTCAAATCCGTACACAGAACAGAAGATACTATCCGATTGAACTAATATTTAAAGGGCTACTAGTGTTTGTTTAATTAAAATAAAATCGCCAGTTAGAACAAATAAAAGCTTTGCATGTTTCAGTTAATTTTTCTATTATGCCCAGTAATTTAATTACCAATTAAAAAGAAGTCCGAAGAGCGGGAAGCTCTTGTTGGTTTGAACCGCGGATTTTAGAATGACGTCATGGGAAGGCATACCAGTTTCTGTAGAAAATATTCTAAACGCAAAAGTCAATACTTTTTTAGTCTTCAAAACAATTGAAAGATATTTCATAAATATACGAAATAAAAAATGAGCTGCAATACTTACAGGAAGGTATGAATTTTTATTAGTGATACATTCTTGTCAATTCAAAAACAATCTCTTAAGATTATAACAAAGAACGGTAACATTGTTGTTCTCTTTTACCTTCTTAACTTTCACAAGTGTCTTATTTTTTAATTGCGTTACAAATCCTAGCTTATGAAAATGCATCGTGATCATTTTTATTTCATTCAATCTAAGTTTTCACCACCGACTGCAGGTTTGTTGTCCAAAGTACATGGACTAAGGATATCTTGATTTTTTTCGTTAGGCCATAAATTTGCCACTGTAATTAAATTATTTAGCAATATAATATTTTGCATAATTATTTTGTATTTAGATATTATATAATTGATGTAATTTCTAACATATTCACATTGTATGAAAATTAATTTTTAACTAAGCAAACGAAATTGCAGTTTCTGTCCAAAAATAAAACTCATTCAGCATGATACACTGTTCTACAACTCTCCATAACATCATCTGGGATTAGTAGAAAATGTCAATTTTTGGGAGTTGGATAATATAATTAACTATTATTATAAAGTTCATACCCCATTTCGTCCCAGCAAGTACAGGACAACCTAAATGTAAAGTTAAGGGATCTCTCATTCCATTTGGCAAATTGTTATACCAGAAAACAGCACAGCCTTTTTTCGGCGTCAAGGAAACGTTTAATTTTTCAAATACGTCCCTACCTCCTTCTTCAACGTCATTTAACTGAAAAATTTTAGTAGCGTTTATTATCTGCAATTCTAACGCATATCCTCTATTTTCATATTTTCTCTTTTTTTCTAATTGCAACATATTCTTTAGCCCTTGTATCACTTACGTAATACAGAAGAGAGGCAAGATGGTTTCCATAGTCTGGAAAGGAATAGCCTGCGACTTTGTAACAAAGAACTTGTAGTGCTTCTGTATTGGTAACTGACAATGTAGTCATGTGCTCAACTCGACGTTTCAAGACTTTTATGGTTTCGTGTTCATATTCTTTAATCCAGGACATCAGACCAAACTGCCCCATTCCACTATTTTCCTTAAAAAAATCACTATTTGCTATAAAAAATATCGAGCAAAGCCGCAAGAAATTCTTGACCCTATCGCTGCAGGGTCCTACGACAAATGTTGAACAGTCATTAAAAAAATTAAAGTATAATTCACAT
>CAKNWW010348462.1:0-12876 GCA_932074435.1 Andricus kollari | reverse complement strand
AGACATTCTTCGAACAAGTCTTCATCTCCTGGGAGGTCTAGGTCCAGGTCCAGGTCTAGGTCTCCTCCTTATGATAATCCTCTTCCTAACAGGGGCATGGTTGCACCTACCAGGCTTCCTGCCAATAACGAACGTGGATGTGGACTTGAATATTTTAATGTTATTCGGCTTATTTGCAAAATGAATCAGCACCGGATATTCGAACTTCGGAGATACACTTTTCCTCCGTATAAAGGACTTAAATTAAGAATATCAAATGTGACCGAGCCCATGCCAAGCGAAGAACAAATTGTCATATCAACATTCGATGGTGACGTCTTTGCCATATTAAAGAGTTGTAATGTTCTTGCTGCTATGTATATACGTGATAAAGGTGATAGAAAACGGGCAAAAATAAACATGCACACGAAGAGGGTGACCCCATTGACCAAGGAAGAAGTCGAAGAAGTTCCAGTAGGTTCCCGGCGCTCAATACAAAGATATTTTACAGTAACGGGAATATAATACTGTTTGTGGTTCAAAGCCGGACCTGAATATCGCAAGTCACTTGTAATTAGAAACAATAATAAAAAGTGAATGTATTATGTTTTCCAAGGCTTTAATCTTCGAACTGAGTACTGACTAGTTCATCCGCACTATGAGTGAGATACTCATGAGCATTGAGTTGAGTATTGCTATCATTGCTATAATGAGTGTTGATATTATTTTCATCCCTCGCGACGCGCGCTGATGTACTTGAAAAATATTGTGTTCAAAAAAATCTGTAAGATGGCATAATATCATGAAAGCATCGTCAAAATTGTAAAAATGAAAAATGAATATAAAAATCGCAAATACTTTTAACTGCAGACTCGTCAGTTTTAATGTTAACCAAATGAACTATGCACAGTAGATAAACCTCTTTATCATCGTTAAGTAGCAGTTGTTAAACAGGATTTCCTTCTATCCTGTATGCTCAAAAGCTTCTTTGGCAAGTTTTTTGCGTTTAAAATTTGTTTATCCTTTTTTTGCACTTCCTAATGCTTTTCATCAAGATACTAATCTTTATTCATTAACCAAGCAAGAACGTTTCAGATTCATCCGATAGAAGTTTGATCTTTTTACTATCTTTGAATCTTGAAGAGCTAATGGTCTTCATCAGTCAATACTCGATTTGATACCCTGCTATTTCTGCTACTAGAATTTCGAAAAATCCTGTTGGTTGCCTTTTGGGGCTCCACTGATTGCAGCCGATAGGTATGCAAAATAATCAGATAACCTTTCTGCTATGTAAGATAGTTTTGTGGACTGATGGAGGCATTCGACACTAGCCATATATTATCACACGAATCTCTGCTGTTCGTAAAGAAAACGTTCTAAACTTATCACAATCGATCATCTTACCATATGGTCAAAGTTGAAAATTATCATACAATCTTATGATAAGCTTTTTATCTGATCCAGTGCATTTCACTGCATAGAAAAAGCGAGCAACATTAACAGTGTTAATTGTTCCAAAACCTTGTTTCGCAACATCGAGTGTCAAAGATAATTTATATATATATAGCTTCTAAAATCATGTGATATGGAGGAAAGGATTTATGACCGAAGAGTCTGTCATTATTAATTCCGATTCGTTTTTGAGATATCAAAGAAAAACTTTTTTTGGGCTTAAAATTTAATGGTAGGTTTCACCCCTTAAATCCAGGAATTAGCACGTAACAAAAAGTACGTGCCTACTATTTTTTATGTACCATACCACATATTTTTTGATTGAAGAAATTCGCTGAGATACTCTTCGGGTACTTTCCTTGCTGGTGAAAGATATTTATGATTTATAGCGGGAAATAAAAAAATTACTTGATAAATTTAAGAAGAAACCAATAATTTTGTTCATAACAGCCACATTCATAGCAATATAATAAAGGATTGATTTCAGTCCATATCAATAAAAACCATTGTTTTTCTTTTTAAAACATACCAAATACACTCGTAATGATGTAGACAATAGTCTTTGTTTCGTGTACTGGGTGATTGAATACAAATATTTGTCAAGAACAAGCTGAAAGCATTTTCGAGATAAGATCTATAATGTATGCTGTAATAAAGCATCAGAATAATCATCAGTTACACTGTTAAACAAGTTCTTAGTACGCAGTAACCATTTTTTCCTCCGAAAAAATGAAGATCCTTTCTACTCTGGTCCTATCATTGGCGTTTTGCCTTAATTATATAGGTAAACATAATAATATATCTATATTTCTAAAAACGTTTCTAAGGTTTCCGCAAGATAAACATTTTTTCACCGTAATCGAGATCCTATCCTAATATGAATTCATGGAAACGCTTTGAAATGCCTTGAAATCATCTTAAATCTTTTCTTTAATACCCGCGCGGAAAATGCGATTTTGGGGTCCTAGCGCAAAACAGTAAAAATGATCGATTCCACGATCGATGATGAGTCCGTCTGATAAAACTTACTTTTTCGACCTACTGACGGGAACCCAGCTCATAATTCTCGTACAGGAACCTCGGAGAATCCTGAACATTTTCCTGTAGATGAAACTGCACACGAACCTGTACAAGTAATCTTGACGGTTTCTTCACAGGAATATGGAGAACGAAATTGTACATGATCCTGCGATGGAACATGTATGCATACTTACGTGTAAATGAACCTGTACAGTTTCCTTCACCGAGCGATTTGAGACGCGACTTTGTGTAGAAGAACTTGTACAGGATTCTATGCGTGAACCTGCATAAAAAATAATCCGCGAGGGTTCACTAGTGGCTTGACTCTCTTGATAGTAAGTTCGATCTTCAAGGGAATAAAAGGAAAGAAACTTTATAGCTATGGGGGACATGACTAATTTTCGCGACGCCTTTCTGTAAAGGACCCCATACGTTATTCAGTACATGAACCCGCGCCGCAATTCACTTGGCAAAGGAACCTGTTCAGCTACTTATACTTGTTCGATCAAAGTTTTCTTTGTCGGCTTGAGTCTGATTATTTATAAGTACTCCGACGTGAATTTTTAAAAACCGATCTGTCACTATCTGCAGACGAGTTATCACCGTGCGGTGAATGAAACTGACCCGTTTTAGGTCATCATCAAAAGAAGTTTTTTTTCTCCTAGCCTTGACCGTCGGGCATGGAGCTGGCCTGCCGCGGGCCTGCGGGGCCCGACTCAAAATTTTCTAAGTGTCGATGAAAAGAGTTTTTTTTTGTGGTTTAAAAATTTTACAAGATGCCTAGATAATGCGAAATGAAAAAGAAACATTTTCAACGAAAGTATTTCGCTTCTCGTAACCGCGACCGTCTGGTCTGGCGCGTGCCACGTGGCCGGCCACGGGTTTCAAGTAGTTCAGGACGTAATTTTTCAATCAATAGAAAAAATGTACGAGAAGAGTTAATTCGTTCGCTAAAGAATTGGTTCAAAGTATGTTTCACCATCGATGTTTGTATCGTTTGTTTTGTTCATGTTAATGAACAGGATTTTTCATAAAAAACATAATTTGTTCAACTTAAAGGTAAGTATCTTTCCACTATTTTCGATTTTAGAACTAATTGAAGGTTGCAGTATAATAATTTTAGAGAAATTACACGGAGGTTATGCTGCGAATCATTTACATTTTCATCGTATAGGTTATGTCTAGAGGATCACGAGCTTATAGAAAATAATGATAATATTGTTTTCGTATATCCTCTGAATTGTTATAATTGATTTCTTTTGTAGAAAATTAGTCAGTCATACGATATGCATTCCTGAATCCGATTTAAACCTTGTTTTGACGACATATCAAAGTAAGCTTAATGAAGATGCGAGTGCACCAAATTCACCTAAATCTAAAAATCGTAAGTGGCCACTTTTGTGGAAAGAAAATGTTACCGAAAGTAGGTTTAACTGCGGACAGTATTACGTAAGTCTAAGGAAGCTTATCGTGATACATTGCAAATGCAAACGTCAGTGCACGAATCAGTTTACCGATGAACAGAAGTCTGAAATACTTGATTCATTTAATAAGTTAGAGTAGGAAAATGTGCAAGGCGCCGATCTGTTTGGCCAGTGTTTGATTCAATAAACCAAAAGATAAGAAAAATCTAATTCGTTAGAGATTTTTGCAGTAACATTCAAAAATTTCATGAAAAAAAGAGACAATTACGTGACAAATGATGTTCGTATAAAATGCGACCAGAAAAAATGAAGGGCCGGTTGGAAGAGAAAAGCGGTCTAATGAAGTACGAAATGAATTACTTACAGAAAATTTTTCCGTAATATTCACATCAAGGGGTTGTCAATCCAATTTGAAAAAATGTAGTTAGATATAATAAATTGACTGAATCGGAATAAAATAAAACACATGAATTAAAATATGTTCGGAAAGAGTCTCGATAGGTCTAAATGGAAAAAAGATCAATGAAAGGGCCTCTGAAGGCCTGGAGACCCAAGTAAGTGAAAGTCTTTTCAGGCTCTGGTGGATGATTCATAATTGAATCTAAAACAATATAAAAAACTTAAGGGGTTCGAAAGTACCGCTGCACGGTAGACTCTGATTGCACTGCGATTAAGCACATTGAAGCTGATAAACGACCGACATTTTATGCAAACCAAATCCAACAAAAAGATGCATTCATGTACTATAATAGCAGAATCTCCCGATACATACTCATTTGTAGTTATCATTGACAATTATAAGTGTATGATAAATGAACCACATATTTGGTTTTACACTAGCATTTTCGCAGACACCGTTGATTATCTTTTATATAAGTCCATTTATACCCTTGCTAATTATTTCAGTAAACCATTATGTCACGAATAGCAAGTTGTGCATGCACTAACGGATTGCGATACGGTTTTATATCTATTTTGAATTGGCAAGGTGAAAGCCCTAAGTTTAGCTACTGAGTCAATTGCTCCCGCTCATGATGCCTACCTTCTTGGAAGAATTACTTCCCACATAATGCCAAAGTCATCACTGGGTTTATGCTGGACAAAGCAAAATCGTATATCGACGTTGAGCAGAATATGGCTGAACTTTTGACACTTTAGATCTTCATTACGAATAATATAAAGGGCTAACTGATTCTTACCATTGCTCGACTTCATGTCGGAACTTATGTAAGGAGAGTAATGAAGAAGCTAATGATTTTCAAACAAATGGTTTTTCTATCACCCTGAAACCTAAAAATGCATGAATACTTTCTGTTGCATTTGAACGCATTGTAACAGTTGACACAACTAACGCGCTAAGAGTGCAGCCCTGGAGCTGTTTGTCACGATTGACGTGTTTTTTTTTATTTCGGCGAAGAGGTGCTGTGATATCCTATACATTAGGTATATACTTAGCACAATATGTGATTGCACCAGGTAGTTGCTCAAGACCTTTTTTTTTCATATTCAGGATTGCATGCATTCTTTCCTCATCTATCGTGCTAGTTTAAATATTTTTTCTAAAGTAGTTTTCATTTCTTAATCATTTTTAGCCCAAAATAAAATGTCATCAATGTGAAATTCTGCATTAGGGATATCCCCAAAAGTTTCTTTATGAATTACATGAAAAATCTCTGGTGCTGTTTCAATACCATGATGTAAACGATCGAATTTATATCTTCCGATTGAGGTTTGAAATGTGGTAAGCTATCTTCCAATAATCGGATTTACCAGGATGCTTTAGATGCGTTTAATATAGTGAAGACTGTCGAATTATTTACCTTTAGCGAGATTTTTTTGAACGTGGGTGAAGGAAAATATTCTCTAAGCAAACACGAGTTTAAGTGCCGTGGATCTAAAGCTATTACTTTCAGCCGTACCTTCATCAATTTTCGAAATTATCTCCGCTTCCTCTTAAAAATTAAATTCCTTTTTAAAATCATTTAAGATTTCAAAAGGAACTTTTCTGCAATGCTCAATTTTAGCTAAGTGATCTTGTTCAAGCTTACAATTATAAACTAAATCAAGTTTTGCTCTCCCTTCAAATAATTTGTTGTTAGAGTCTATCAGCTCTTTTTCATAGTTACGTTCAATAGTTTTTTTTATTGTGGCTATCGCATTATCTGTTTCGATTGTCGGTGCTGTACGCAAAATGTACCTTTATTATGATCAGAATATTTGAACCGTCATAATTGGTAAGTTTAGCTATAGTGTTTTTTAATTGAACACGTGGACCTAATTTTTGAAAATCTTCGAAGTTGATTGGTACATTACAACCAGCCACTGTATCTAGTTTAAAAGCGATAGGTTTCTAATTGTATAAACGTTGTGTTTCCAGTCCAGCTTAAATTTACATTACTAATGGAAATCTCACCAAGATAAAAATTTTCATCTAAATCTACGATCGATTGTTTCGCTATTATTTCGTATCGCATTTATACTTTTAACACTGTTTAAACAATACTTTTTTTAAGTCTATATGAATCAAAAAATTAATTTTTATTTTGTTTTAGAAACTTACCAAAATCTTCATAATGGTAACGAAAAAGTGTGTTTTTTTCTTGGACTGATTAATGTAATACTAACAGTTCCCGAGAAGAAGGTCGAAGTATGGATAATTTAAGAGATAAGGATCATAGTCATTGGTAGATACCTATCATTGGTCGTTATCCTCAATTCTATTGGTAAATATATAATGATATACCAAATTAAATTTTAGTTTTTTGTTAGTAACAATAATCGTTTGAAACATTGGCGTGCGTGCGCCAATAAATATATGCATCAAACACAAATTTTGTTTTCTTCTTAAAACTTACCATATACCTTCATAACGATGTCGTAAACATTTTTTTGTTCCTTGCACTGATTAGTAAAATACAAATATCTCACAAGGTTACACTCCAGGCTTATCTAATTAATGAGATAAGAACAATAATCTGTATTATACACTACAATAAGGCAACTAAATAATTATTAAGAGTGCTATTTGTTTAGCTCTATTTAAATTATGACGTAATAAACATGAATTTAATCTAAAAATATTTTAGGGAAAACTGAATGTGATTCTTCGCCGAAGAATCCTGTTGTTTAGGACAGCTTTAAAGATCTTATACAGTGTGTTCAAACAAGTTATTGGCCTGTAATTCTCTGGGCTGGACAAGTTGCCTTTTTTCAGTAGGAGTATAGTGCGTCCTCACACCAACCACTGCGCAATGGGCGTATTCGACTTTAAATATGAGGTATATTTGCGGGACAAATGTTGGTGTGTAGAAATAAACTTCTTCCACCAAAAGTTCTCGATACAATCTAGTCCAGCACCGGAAAAGTTCTTCGTGCCGCTAAGTGCTTTTTTCACCTCTTCGGCAGCGATTGATGGACATTCCTCCTGAGATTTTATGAGGTTGTCGCAAAATTCCTTGAGGCGGATGATATTGTCAGTATCTTCTTTCAACTTTAGAGCTTTCGGTATCTTGTATACCTCTTTTCAAAAAGTCTCTACCCCGTCGGGTAGACATTGTCACCAGCTTTGACTTGTTTAGTGTGTGATTCAAGATCAGTTCTTGGGCGAAATTTCGAACTCTTTCCGTGAACGGTCGACCAGGTGTTATGTAGTCAATCACACATTTAACACGGGACGCATTCTGTCTTGCCCATCCAATATTCTTGTTCAGTTGAGGCAAGCGTCTTTTGCTCTTTTGATCCATCGTCGGTTTGAGCCTTCGAATGAGTTGTGTCTGCCACTTGAAGCTTCAACTTTTCTTTCCACGGGAAATTATATATGCTAAGGGCAATCTCTGAAAGTGTATTTAGTATGATAAAGAGCTTTAAAGAGTTTAGAAATATCTAAACTGAAGAAAAGAGTACGGTAAAACCGTTCACTCTGATCGAAAAAGTTTGATTTTCTAGTTTAAAACTAGTCTTTCAGTCACTTAGCTGATTATGAGCAGGCGGACATACCTTCCGATACCTGTTTAAGAAAGTGGCTAAGCCTGAAGGATACTCCTCGAGAATATTTCACGAAATTCAAGGAACATTGGCATCCCAGCATAAAAAACTCATTTGAGAATATCTTTGAATACTGGATAAATCCAGAAAACTATCTTTGCCAATTATTTTCAAAATACCTTCCCTCGTCTCTGCAATGAGCAGGCAGGAGTACACCTGTTGTCCGTAAGCATTTCGGCACAGGCTTTTGTTCCAGCAAGCGATCTTAAATAAGAATACCTGACAAAAGGTTATGGCTATTATAATTAGAATAGGATTATGAGATCTCATTAGGAATTGTATAACGTGCTACTTTTGCACTCTCACGACAGGTTGTTCACCTTTTGATGGAAACCCTGTCGACTAGACTTTTAAAAAGATAATTATAGAAGTATTGTCCCATAAGAATGTATAGTTTTGGCGCGCGTATTATTTTTCAACATGCATTCTTATCTCTGGACTATCAATTGTAGTGTTTTAAATGCAGCGACAGGTTTGGCAGATGAAAACCCTAAAACAAACCAAACGGTTCATCATAAGACCGAAAAAAGAATGCATCGACTCAGCACAAAGATAGGCTGGGCAAGGCAGTAAGCGTACCGCATTCAGTGTGTGATATGCTACATAGAGGGTCTTCCAAGACCCTTTACTTACTGTCGTCGACCCGCCCACACCAGAGGAGGTCGAGGCATTTTGAACAGAAGTCTACGAACTACAGCATCCACCGAACGAATACTTAAATAATATAAATAGTCTCAAGGAGCTGTGAAGTGCTCGCATAACACCTGAGGAGAAATGCCAACCTATCACTACCTAGAAGCTGAAAAACGTTTTAAGAGGTATGAAGAACTACTCCGCTCCGCCACCAGATTGGATTAAGACATTCTGGTGAAAGTTGTTTCCTTCAACCCACCAGCATCTGGCCCGCAGTTTAACCTCATATCTACAGTCGGGAAAACCTATTCCAGAGTGGTTGGTGGAAGAGCGCACAGTGCTTCTGCCGAAGACGAGCAACTTAGATGACCCTAAAAATTATAGGCCAATAACTTGTCTGAACACGCTGTATAAGATCTTTGCAGCTTTCCTGAAAGAAAGGCGCAGCAGGATGTCGGGAGAACCTGCTTATCGATAGATGTGTCTGTAGAGACGCAGCATCCTACCAGCGTTACCCATTGATGGCCTGGACTGATCACGGGAAAGCTTTCGGGAAATCTATAGCATAAGGTCACTTATGTATTTTAAGTGGATGATCTGGAGATCTATGCTAAAAATCAAGAGAAATTACATCTACCTCTAGAAATTGTCAGAGTACACTCAGGAGATTGGAATGGGGTGCGAGTTAAAGAAATGCGCTAAGGTTCATTTGAAGAAAGTGAAACGTATTGGCATCTCTTAAGACCCTGACCTCGTCGAGAGAAGCGCTATACGGCAACTTTGTGCTGTAGAGACCTGTAAATACCTGGGCGTGTCACAGAGCCGCATTCAGGACGTGACATCCATAAAGGATACTCCCCGATGCAGATAAAAGCGACTCATCCGACGGATATGGTCTTCCGAACTGTCGGCCTTGAACAAAGTATCTGCGACGAACATGCTTGCTGTCCCAGTAGTAATCTATTCATTTAAAGTGGTCGCATGGACGAAAGACGAGCTCAGATTACTGAATCTTGAACGTCTTAACAACAGGATTATTGAGAACAGCACATATAGTCGAAAGGGGACTAGACCCACTTCTTAAAATGGTCAGAAAATATGAAGAAGTGCGCAAAGGGGCGTTTCTGTACGAAGGAGCAGAGAAGGCTGCCGAAACACTCGGCCTTGACTTCAATATCAGGCGTAAGCAAAATGAATCAAACCTTATTCATCTTGAGTACTCACTCCTAACGGCCCGCATTAAGAAAGCACAGGAGAAATATTACCGCGAACAGCTCCTCGACAAGAGCATGCCCAACATCTTCCACAGAAATGTGGCGGATCAGTCAATGTCGTATGAGCTAACGTTTGCATTCCTTAAATCAGCTGGATTGAAGTCGGTCACGGAGGGTTTCATTTTGGCATGTCCAGACGATGTCATTTCCACTCTAGCATACCATCGCCACATTTTGAGCCAAGACATTCTCGATGATAGCTGCAGAGCGTGTTATGCATACCCCGAGCATCTCGGACACATACTATCTTGTTGTCCAACCCATCCGGGAACGACCTCCATCCAAAGGCACAATGCGGCACTAAGAGTCCTTTATTACGATTTCTGTCACTCTTACGGAATCATCCCAAATACCGCTCCGCGAAACGCTCCTAGGGAAGTGGAGTCAATTGACGAAAATGAGAAGTGCCGCATACATTGGAACTCCATATTCTCGACAATCGTTTCTGTTGCGCATTTCCGGCACCAGCTAACTATTATGCTGATTGTCTTGATCACCAACGGTCTTAAAAGTGCCAAGGTTCCACTAATTAATAGCCTGAAAAGCATCCCTGCGTGTCAACAAAATGCTGAGACACTTGCAGGGAAAATGCAGAAGTCGGTCGTCCTTGGGTAGCTCCATGTCCTCAGAGTGCATGACACTTTTGCCGGATCATCGTATTGAATTCATCGTAGACTGTAACCACCTATCCCATGGTCGTGAGACGTGGTTACAGCTAAAACTTTACCGCGATTCCGCTGGGAGCGGGTCCAATTTTTTAGATTAGCACCCGGTTCCGGCGAAATTCTGTGGTTGTCCTTATAAAAAACGTATTAGCGTATTGGCCAGATTATCATTTATGAGAATTTGTGCTGCTTTGATTGAATTGAAAAATTAAAAAGATACAAATATAATAATAATTCTGAGAGTTTTGTCTCTTGGAAAGGAGGAAAACTTTGTTCTGACATGAGTTAAATTGTTTAACTACGTAGAGTGATTTCAGATGATGTCGGCGTGTTAAAGGATTTTGAATTTTGAGAACCGACTTTTTTGAAAACACCATGATATCTACCAAGCAGCGGCGTGTCCTCACTATACACTGCAAGAAAAGGTACAGTGAGGCAAAATTAAAGAACAAAGATCCAAATAACTTCTGAAATGCAATTCTTAATTTTTTTGTTGCTTTTATACAAAAATTTATAATTAAATTAAATTAAATTTAGACTTGATGCTTGTAATCGAATCGAAGCAGAACATGAATAAAAATAAAAACATTTATTTTTAAAGAATCGAAGGTACGCTTTCGAGCGGGAAGGTGAATCCAAAAATATTTTTTTTTCTAGCTTATTCTTGAATATATTTTTGCAATTGCATTAAACATGACTACAAACTATAGGCTAGACATTCAATAATCATTAAAAATTAATTAGTGTTTTGGGAAATATGCTGTTTTTACAAAATTGGGGTCTCAAAATTCAAAATCATGCAACTCCCTGATTTAAAATATTGTGAAAAATGTTTTTATCCATAAACTTCATTCGTCCAATACTGGTTTAAAAAAACTTTGATAACAATTTCTATACCCAGCTGCAACTATGAAATATTCAGGAAATTGATTGGTCCAACTATATCTTAATAATTTGTTATTCATTAATTACTTTTGAAGATTTTGAACTCTACATCGAAAAATTTAATTTATTGATGAGTCATGTAACCTAGCGCCTACCCTAATAAAACAATTGAAAGTCTTTTGGTAATAACAACGTTTTAAATAAAGAAGCGGAAAAAACAAAAACTTGGCTGGATTAATAATGTTGAAATGAAAATGTCCATAATTCTTTTTATCTAATTCGTGAGTGTTCTTTCGAGAGAAGTTTTTTATATTTTTTTCTTTACTTTCTATGCCCTGAATTCAATAAATATGCAACTAATCATATATACTTCATCATCTGCCTTTTTTCTTCATTCCTTCTTTTATGTTTAAAATTAATATATTGAATATATTGAGTAAATGTAGTTACAAAAGACCTATACAATGTTTTCTTTCCGAAACTTTTGTCAGTGTTATAAATTCAGACTCAAAATTTCAGAACAATAAAAAATTTAATTTGCCCTAATCGTATGAGTGACTCTGAAATTTAGATATATTTTCCGAAATCTGGATTCTGTCATGCCTGACGGACTTTAGAAAAATGTAGTCCTCTGTTTCATGTTGCAGAGTTAGGTTTACAGTTTGACTGTTTACCTAATGGGGCCCCCATTCCTGGTGTTCTTCGTAGCAGTACTTCTGATTCTCCTGACAGACATTCTCCCAACAGGCCTTCATCTCCTGCGATGTTCAAGTCCAGGTCCAGGTCTCCTCCTCATGATCATCTTCCTTCTACCAGTGGCATGATTGCACCTACCAGGCTTCCTTCCAATAACGAACTTGGATGTGGACTTGAACATTTTAATGTTATTCGGCTTATTTCTAAAACGAATCAGCACCGGATATTCGAACTTCGGAGATACACTTTTCCCCAGAATACGAAAATCAAATTGAGAAGTGGAAATAAGATGGAGCCTACGCCGGCTCAAGAACGAATTGTCATATCAACATCCGATGGTGATGTCTTTGCAATATTAAAGACTTGTAATGTTCTTGATGGATTATATATGGTTCAGAAAGGTGAGAGAAAACGTGTAAAAATAAACATGCAAACGAAGAGGGTTGCCCGATTGGCCAAGGAAGAAGTCGACGAAGTTCCAGTAGGTTCCCGGCGTTCAATACAAAGATATTTTACAGTAACGGGAATATAATAATGTTTGCGCGTCGAAGCCGGACTTAAATATAAAAAATAACTTGTAATTAGAAACAATAATGAAAAGTGGATGTATTATGTTTCCCAAGGCTTTAATCTGCGAACTGAGTACTGACTAGTTCATCCGCACCATCAGTGAGATACTCATGAGCATTGAGTTGAGTGTTGCTATCATGGCTATATTGAGTGTTGCTATTATTTTCATCTCTCGCGACGCACCCTGATGCAAATTCAAAGGTCAAATGTGTAGTCCTTTTTATAATTTTTCGG
>CAKNWW010348460.1:0-10792 GCA_932074435.1 Andricus kollari | reverse complement strand
TTCTAATTACTGCTAATAAGGCGTGTTAATTAGAAGAATCGGTAATGAGTTATGGTAATATTTTGATTAAAGGCTTTTATTTGACTAGCTTTGTGGTTTAGGGGGAATTTAAAACTCGACTTTGGATTTTTGGCCATCCTGCTGCCACTTAAAGTTCCCATTTCATTCACATACTCACTGAAATTTATCTTTATAAGACCCTTTCATTAACTTACAAAAACGACACTCTAATTAGACAAATTAAATTTTTGCGATATAATGATGTTTATTAACACTTTTTTTCTTTTTTTCTACACATCACTATTAATCGATATGCCATATATTCATTATCTTTTAAAATAATCAATAGTTCTTTAAGCACTGATTTTAAGCGAGTACCTGCAAAATGGCTACATTTTCTAAGTTCATTCTTTTTGGAGTGTTTATAATTATAAGATTTATTAATTATGCAACAAGGATAAGAATTATCTTAGGTGCTGGAGAACACGTGGTGAGAAAACTAGAGGTATTAGATTCACAGGTAAAAGAATGATAACACATCACTTTACTAAAATATAATAACTATATTGCACTTGCTTAAATTACTATTATTTACATAGGTGGTTAAATGTTAGAAAAAACGGTAGTTTAATTATTGGTGAATTTCAGTGTAGCGTCGTGTCCAGGATGTAGTTCTTCGATTCGTTCCAAATTCCATTTGGCTGGTGGCACCTGTTCTTCCGTTACAAGGACGATGTCTCCCACTTTGACCTGATTAGTCTCGTTGTAACCATTTCGGGTGTTATTCAAAAAGATGGAGGTATTAGCGAGAGGTATTTCGAGGTTTTCCTCATCAGCTGAGTTCAGTTCGTCATTGCTGTTATAAAGTTCCTTTTCAGCCAGCGTGAACATTCCAAATCGCTAATGGGTTTCTACTTTTCGAATATAGCATTCTTGTGCATGTTGAAGCCATACTTTTATTCTTGCAATTGCTTCGTTCTCGGTAGATACTTTTCGATTTGTCCGAAGAGTTTCTGGAACATATATTGATATACAGTCAACCTAGTTTTTCAGAGTACTTTGATGAACATTTTAATGTATATACTATATATATTATAACAAGGTCTTCCAGGTTCCTCGTGTACACCACTGTTAACCACGACCTGGCCAGGGGTGGCCCAGGGAGGAAACGCGGTTATAGCATGGCTGCCACTTACCTGTCAACCGCGACCGAAATTCCGCAGTAAACCGAGTTCATGCGTCACACACTTTTGACCCACGAATGACCCGTGAAGCTCGTTGATTCTTTTATCCAGGCGCCGGATAGGTTTCCCTATCCCAGCCTCGCTGGTTTCGGCCCTGTCGCGCTTGACAGGTGGACTTTCTCACTGTTTTAAACATGAGAGAGAGAGTGAGAACTTTGTGGCGAGACAGACAAATCACGTGGCATGTATCACTTCGGGCTATTACACTAGCAATACCTTTAATTGAAATCTACTGCTACTTATTTACAACATAACCTAAAAGAAAATATAAAATTGTTGAACACTCCCACGTGTCCTTCGAAAGTTACTCGAAGTATATCCCCCCATTTGATAAATTACATTATGACTGATTATAATTACGCTTAGGATTTCTGCGACAGAAATAGTGAACAATTAATCACCGAAATTTATATCCGGGGTCCATTGCCACGTGCTCACACTTTTTGACTTCGGGAGACGCTCGCCTCAACTTGGCTAAATTCGATCGTTCTTTCGGTTTCGTTCCGGACCTCCGAATTAGTTTCTTTCAATTACCGGGTTGCCGGACATACCATACCTCGTCAAGCCAAGAACACAAGTGACGGGTTTTCGTATGCACGATCTTCCTTCCGTTCCTTTCTCCTGGCGCACTCCGTTTTTATTTCACGTCCGCTGATTGTTTCGTCTCACAGGCTACCGAGACTGTCAGGCTACCTTCCAGCCGCTTATAACATGGCCGTCTTCTGGTAGTGACCGGCCCGTGCTGCCTCTCGTGTTCCGTCGTGGAATTTCGATTCTGTGTCAGTGTTACGTCTGGATTTCGCTGGAGTCGGTAAGATTCCGCTGGAATTCGTTTGTATTCAAACACAGTTTTGTTTTGGGGTTAAAGGTTCCCAAATTCTTCGCAAATGTTACTCACAAATATACGCGTCGTTCATAAACACTCAAATTCGAAGGTTCACAAAAGTTTTAATACACTAATTTATTAAACGCGCACTTTCACGACAGATTCAATCGTCTTTATTTTAAAGTTAAATTCACTTGCTAAATGAATTGT
The DNA here is from genome assembly GCA_932074435.1 of Andricus kollari. Classification (NCBI taxonomy): domain Eukaryota; kingdom Metazoa; phylum Arthropoda; class Insecta; order Hymenoptera; family Cynipidae; genus Andricus; species Andricus kollari. The sequence continues at coordinate 8,512 of CAKNWW010348460.1, read as the reverse complement.
TGACTCATTTAAAGCTCAAGTTCATTCCATTCCTGAATCAGAATTTAATTCTACCCGAGCACGAGGAATGGTAAATTGTATCGTTCCAGTAGCGAATAAATGATTATTACGATGAAGTGTAATTCCTCATAAACCCGACAAAGTTGGAAAGGTTGATAGCTAGGATCGGCGAAAATCTCCACCAATCAAATAAGGTGCTCTCCGGAGCTGACATGAAAGATTATTAATTAATTAATCATCCAAGAAATATATGTTATTAATGTATTGAAATTGTATCTATAGTTAATTGAATCATTGAACCAAATTGCGCAGGAATTCGATAAGAGACTTTGTTCGAAGTTCGATAATGATTTTAAGGGCTGGAAGGCTTTCTTCTGACGTTTTCAACGCACGCGCCTATATGTATAACTTAAATCTAATGATGCAGAAGGTTCGCGCGCAGCTATGTCGTCACTATTGACCAATAACGAAATTCGGTTCATTTCGATGTCGGCATCATCCACCAATCAACCAGTGGATCCGGATCAATCCAGACTATTCCAGACCAGTCCCCGCCGATTCATAGATTTGCGCAATATTATTAGACCCTTTCGTCTTATTTATCACATATTTCGGCGCCCTTCTGTCGGGACTTAATCCAGACCGGATTTACTTAATTGCAATGACTAATTCTACGACGCATTTACCTACAAGAGAGAGAGAGAGAGGAAACACGCATAAACATTGCACCATTTCTCAACATTTTGTGTAATTCTATTTATTATATGTAAGTTTCCTTATATTTAACAATTAGAAATTCAAATTGTTCCCGCTTTAAGATGGCGTCGCTGGACTTCCGAAAAGTCACACGACGTCACAGTCGGTTGCCTCTGGCCTGTGAGGAGTGTGAATTCTCCTGGCTACTTGTACGTAATGGCTGCCACATAGTTACCACTTGTTGGTTACCGTGGCTACGGGTGCAGCGCGGACTCTCATGACATGCGTGGGACGGCTGCGTCGTGTCGCTTGTGTCCCATCCCCTCATTCTGCTTCTCTGGCTGCTGGTGCGTGATGGCCGCCACCAAGCTACTGATCGCCGGTTACCCTGACAACGGGTGCAGCGCGAACTCTCTTAGCATGCGTGGGACTGATGCGTCGTGTCGGTTGCGTCCCCTCCTGTCGTCCTTTTTCTCTGGTTTCTGACCGGCTGCCAATGCTTTGCGCCGTCTGCTCAATGTTTTCGAGCTGTCAAATTAGTGTTCAGCCTCGACACCGACCCCGAACATATTTAGTCGACTATTTACGTAGGCCTTATGACTAATACTAAATACTAAAGAACAATGGATAAATGCTTTAGTCTAGTCGCTGTGCTAGTCTCGGATCTTAGCTAGACGGTAAGTTTACTTTCGCTCAGTTTATTCAAGCCGTCCTTTCTTCACCTACGTACGTCAGGTACGGCTTCGGCGAAAACCCGCAAAGCTGTCTTACATCTTTGCCAGTTTTTCAAAAACCTCGTTACAATATATATATATGTTTGCGTCACTTACCTAAAATTACTTCAGATACGTTTAACGCTTAAAATATAAATTTCCTTTTTTTTGCCCTCCAGCTGAAATGAGATCCAATCTCATTGGAAAACAATTTGAAAATCAGAGAGGAGACTACTTCTTTCGTGTTTTCTCTGCCTATTTTTTTCAAGAACTCGACCTAAATAAATTGAAATTTTTGATAATTATTACATAAACCAGCATGAAAAGCTCGTGTACCATCTTGGTTGGGTATTCCGAGTTTATTATGCATTTTCCTCAAGATCCTAAAAATATCCTCCTTGTTTTCTTCAGAACCGTCAAGATGCTCTCTCAATATACTAAACTGCAGTTTTAATTCTGACAATGCCCTCGTCACATATTTTTGGCAGGCATAATCTAAAATGTTGAATGAAAAACAGTTTATTGGTGTGCAAAATAATTCGACTCGACTCAGAACCTACTTCTGAACGTGAATCAACTTATAATTTAATTAAATTTCACGAGACGACACAACTTTAGATTGAGTCGAGTTTTTCGAAACTGACCCAGCAGATTAAGTTGAATCTAATTTTATTAGATCGACACATAAGAAAAATAATAAATAAATAGGTTTTGGGGACCGATATATTGGATAATCAAAAAAATTCGATTCAGTTCTCAGCTGAGTTGGTTCGGAAAATTTAATTTAGTCCTCAGCTGATTCGAATCGGATTATAGTCGGTTCAGTTCGACTCAAGCACGAAACTTGTTTTTAATAATACTTTACAGTAACAAATCTTTTAAACTTAGATCTTCAATTGAAAAAATAAAATACGTCTTAAGAAACTTGGAAAATATCAATTACTCGTATGTCCCCTTTATTTAAAAAACTTTAATATTACATTGACATTTTTTCTGGAAAAAATGTTTTTTTTATTTTCTTAAGGTTAATTTTCTCATTTAATTAAAAAAAATGTTACTATTGACTTCTTTGCAATATGAAAGGTTTATCATTAATATCATAAACAAATTTGTCTTTGTTTTCAAATATGCAGAAAATCAGTGAAATTATTTATAGTACGATGGGCGTTATCAAAATAGACATAAGCGTTAGTCTTTTATAAAAATTAAAATTAGTTACCTTTATCATACACATCCTCTGATGTATTTTTTCTTGGGCTCATAGGTATGTTTGCTGGTCTAACGAAATTATTTCTGTATCCATATTCGTTTCCTGGTGTAAGACCGGTCTCTGTCGAAGATGGCAGATCTCTATTATTCTGTATTTGGCATGATATAATTTTCAAATGTCCGCTGCAACTTGCAGGCGCTAAGAATTCATCATCCTTATTTTGCGAGGATGAATATTGAAAATAACCTTTTTCTGTTTTAGTCGTTTGCAGATGCTGGGAGAAAGTTTGCCTTGGAGTTCTCCATTCTCAATGGATTTTTATCTGCAACTTCTCCACTGGAGAATTGTTTTTTTTTCGCATGCCTTTGACGATGAGAAAGAAGAATTTTCACGGCTTTGTGGCAAGAACTGCTACTCTCAGATGAAGAGTGCAAATTAGGATGAATTGAGCTGTGCTTATCGGAAAAATTTCTGTAGGATAAAGGTGTCGTCAGATTTTTATCTGGAATCCATTCCAGTATTTGCGCTGATTCGTTTAAACTTAAAAGTTTTTACAATTCAAGGGTGGACACGGAAATCGAGGAATCTTTTGACACTGATTTTCATGCAATGCAGTCCGATCCTGGTTCTTTTGAGGTTTTTTCTTCAAGGTTGTAGTCTTATACATGAAGTCTCTATCACTCTGAGTTTAACATTTTTTAAATTTTCTTTTGTCTTTCCCTTCTGGGTCTGAATTTATATCAGACTCATACTCATAAGCTTTAAGATTTTCCAATTTGAAGAAATACTCAAACAATTTAGACTTCTTAAAACTATTGTTGAACTAATAAGTGATTAAAATATGTCTTGCACTATCATAAATAATATCATTCACTACTTATTTCTTAATACATTTTCAACACTATATTTCACATTTTTTAAATTTTGTTTAGAACTCCAGTTTACAGAACATTTAATTTGGTATTTTTAATTTTTGTTTATCTTAATAATTGGGAGGAAATTTTTAAGAAATTTTATAAGTTTTGTAAATTATGTTCTTGTTAAATATTAAAAAGAGTTAAATACCTGATCCTCCAAGGTCTTTTACTATAACCTCTCTTCCCCATGTTGCTTCTAGAGATTTCTCGTACTGCACAGAGCGGTCATAACTTGCGGTCATAACTTAAAACAGTGTGTCCAGCGATTCTTAGGAATCTTCGAAATCCTTTAAATCTTGTGAAAGTTTTTAAAGCTTTGTGAAATTAGTGTGAAATCTGGATTGCACGCCTTTTTTAAATCTTTAGAAGCAATAAAATCTTTGTTATTAAATTAAGTGTATTAAGAAATAAGTGTGGAATACTATTATTTATGATATTGCAAGACATGTTTTCATCACTTATTGATTCAGAAATAGTTTTAAGAAGTCTAAATTGATTGAGTATTTCTTTATTAATTTTATGCAATTACTTACTTTTCTCATCATTTCTTCTTAGGTACATTTCAGAGAGGATTAGAAAATCATAAAGCTTATGAGGATGAGTTCAAAATCTTTATTGATATTATAAAATCTTTGAAATACTTTGAAACCTTTTGAAATCTGTAGTCATGTTTTGCAATCTGGTGTACACTCGCTAACCGAGTCGTGAAACCCTTGACGAATCTGTTATGTGGCCATGGTTAAATATCACAAAAAATGTATACTTTAACATTCTATATTGGTGGAGACGAAATTAAAAACGTATAGAATTATTACCAATATTAAAATCTATTCACTGCAATCTATATAATAATTGATAAAGTCTACATAAAATGCCTAAAAATCTCATAATTTATTCTGCATAACGAGTAAAAGGTCAATTATATTTTGATAATATTGAAATTACTTTTCGCATTTCAGTGAAATAACTTTTGAAAGAGAAGAAAAAAAATTAATCCAAGGTTCTCGTCAAAAATTCAAGGAGATTTCCAGGTTATCAAGGTTCAATAGAATTCAAGGGGAATTCTAGGTTTTAAAGGTCGCTGGACACCCTGTAAAAAAATCTCCATCGAATTAAGTAAAATGACAGTGGACAGAATTCAGGGAAAGTCCAAATACAGTCAAGAGAATTTCAAAGAATGCTTAAGAATTCAGGATAAGCAAGTGGGAATTCATGATGAATAATAAATGGACCAAATTTTTAAAGTAAAAGAAAAATCCATTGAATTCAGATAAATGGGAGTAAATAGAATTAGTATATAAATTTATTGTTGTTCTGAAGTGGGTTTCATGCTTTCTTAACATTAGATTCTTAATATACTGTGCGGATGTTCAAGACACAATTCTGAGGAAGTTAAATGTTGGGTTGAAAAGCTCCCACCCTGCCTATATTTGTTGACTCATTAGCCTGTTTTCTGGTAAACTATCGCCAAGTTCGCGTTGACAAATTTTAAATTTTTCAGTATCCGCTTTGTAAATAAGCTATTCAGAATCTGCAATTTGCTACGATTCCATGTATATACAATTTGGTTAAAAAAATATCATAATTGGGCAAGCAATAATATTGTTACTTGAGTCAAACTGATCAAATTTTAAACTTCTGCAAACAAATTGCATATGACAGGAATCGAAAAAATATTTATTTTTCAAAGTGCGACACTTTTACCTGCTTACTAACAAAAGTCTTCTACAAATATGCGCGAGAGTCCGAGAGAGATAAATTTACGATCCATAATATCCAACAATAGTTTACTGTATTCCGGAAATTTTAAACATTATACTGTGTACTCCATTTATTGCCATAAATATATTTTTATTGTGTTTTGTTTTCCTAAAGATCGGCTTCACCCAACTACATTTAATAATTTCAAATAAGCGCTCCAACGGCATCCAATCCAGTTGCTGATGCGACGCATGCGTAATGCGAAAAGTTGCGAGAAGTGGGAGGACCGGCTGAGTGTAATTTCATCCTTTGTCACTATTATAACCGTGCCGCTTTTCAGGTTTATTTTTTCCCTTGCTGTACCAGCCTATCTACCGCGAGATGCATATATTCTAACAAAAACATTTATTTTCTCCAGTATTGCAAACACGTCACCATTGGATGTTCATAATACAATTTGTTCATGCGTTGGCTTGTTCGCATATACATTATTTCGCACAAGTATTCGAATTGGCCTATTCACAGAAAAATTTTGTTTAGGAATTTGAAAAGACGTATCGCATTCTTACAGGAAGTAAACCGAATAAATTCTAGTAATACCGATCTGTGATGCCGATTGGGTAATTCGAAAACCTCGAAAGGAGGAATATTGCCAAATTCACACACATTTTATGGATGTTTAATATTTACATTAAACACATTTATTTGCATGATAAAACTGATTTAGATTTATTCTTGTGGATTGTTGTAAAGCCGGTTTCGAAAGGTGCAGTTTCCCGCTGTTAGACTTACTTTTTTGTAACCGAATCAATGGTGTGGAAGATTGTGGTTTTCACGCTCTACTCTAAAATAACGTAGAATTTTTTTATTGCGGCCTACTGGAATTTCCTCAATGTCATCTTTGGTCAGTGGGTCAATTTTGCCACTTTCCATGTTTATTTTTACCCTTGGTCTACCACTACGGCTACCAAGATGTGAATATATTCCAGCAAGAATATTACTCGTCTCCAATATTGCAAACACGTCACTATTAGATGTTGATAATACAATTTGTTTTTGGGTTGGCATGTTCGCATATACATGATTTCGTGTAAGTAGTCGAATTGGCTCATTGGCAGAAAAAGTGTATTTTCGAAGTTCAAATAGACGTCCCGGATTCTTATAGGAAGTGAGCCGAATAAATTGAAGTTGGTCAAGTTCATATTGTTCTCCGGAAGAAGAGTCAATATTGGTAGGTGGAGCCATGCACCTGTAAGAAGGAGACCGCGATCTTTCACGAAGAGGAGGCTCGGTAGGAAAAACAGACTTAGCAGGAGACTTGGACCTGGCTGGAGGAAGAGATCTTTCTGGAGAAAGATATGTGTCTGCTGACAAAGGGGATTCGCCACGAGAAACGCCAGGAATAGGTTCTCCATTAGGTAGACAGTCGAACAGTGAGCTTAACTCTGCAATGAGAAACATGATACATTTTTTAAAAGTATGTTTTCCTGGAAAACTTGTCGCAAGCTGGAGCCACAATATTCGGAAAACATCATCAGGGAAAAATCTTAAAAAAGTATTATTTCGAAATTTTTTGACATAATATAACGAGCTTTCATATACATATACGATGGAACTTTCGTACAACAGAAAAAGCTGTCGCAGCCGTGTATAAGTGCCATTTTTCGAAATGCGGTTCCGGGAAAATTGTTGGAAATTCCGATCTGATAAAATCGGTAATTTTTTCAGTCTGAACCAATGTACAAATGTCGTACCGATACGGAATCATTTTAGATTTGTAAAAAGTTCTGTACCAATACCGACAGCTCTAAAATTCGAAGAGTAGCATACCGTAAAGACGAAGCCCTTATATTTACGTTTCGGAAAGTAATTAAAAATTCAGTTTGCTTAAAAAAAGAAACCTAAAAATTTTCTGTTTACCTATTGAGTTGCTGAATGGATACCGAAAAGTTTGTAAAAAAAATATTCTTAGGCTTCGAGAAAGCAGATGGAGGGTTTTTTCGCTCAAAGACTATGTTTCAGAAACTTCGTACAGTGATAGAAAATGCAATTGAAAATTTGAAAGAAGTGCATTATATAATTTTCAAAAGTTTTGTGGATTATGACCTTATGGCATGGTACTGCCCTTCTTTTAATTATCCATGTTAGCATCATTTGGACTAAGGCGGAAAGATGAAATTTAGAATAATTCTATATCAATAGGAAATGTTTTTCGAAAATACGCATCCTATGAAAAAATATACGTAATAAGAACTTTTTATTTTCGAGGGAAAAAAACGACTTTAAACAAATTTACCCCACTTCACCCCCGCGGGGGGCATTGGGGGGGGGGGGGGATTTGTAATTTCAAATGGGAACCCCAATTTTTTATCACAGATTTCGATTCTCCTTCATTAAATACGTAAGTTTCATTCGAAAAATTTTTATCGATTCGCGAAAAAAAAGAAAAACCCACCCTCCAATGTCTCCTGGGGGGTGAAGTGGGGTAAGTTTTGTTTGAAGTCTCTTGTCCCCCTCGAAAATAAAAACTTTTTATTGCGGATATTTTTTTCATACCCTGTTCCATACCCTGTATAGTATATATTATATTTACCAATTACATTAAGGATGACCGTCAAAATGAAGACCAGATTATAAGCAATGCCCATTTTTTTCCAATTGGGGAAAGCCTGATATATGCGTTAATAAAGAATTTGCTTAACACTGTACCCAATGAATATTCTGATGTTTTATTAATGTACATATACGCTATCTTACTCTTCATCTCATATGTTTCAGACGCGCGATAATGATATTCATCTTTCATAAATCATTGCATAAAAAAATTAGGTTACCTCTTTAAGTATTTGTTTTTTAATATAAATTTTAAATAATTTTTTAATGAGAAAAATGCAAAGCATATACGAATATTATATTCACTCAATTTTCAAACGTAAACTATTAGAAATATGCTGAGAACTTGAACTACTTTTGGTTGAAAAGGTTAACAAGTGATTAGTAGTTTTATTTTTTCTTTGAAATCTCTACCTGTTTAAATAAAGTTATTAATAATCAAGTCCTTGATGCACTTTTCCTTTTTTTCTGATTACAATATTTGTTCATGAGGTAAGTTTACGACTCGTCAATGTACGCTTTTGTGATTCTATGGTAGATTTCGAAACTGTAGATAAGAATTACGAAAAATATGCTTACTCACACAATAAAACTGTGCTGACGTCTTTTATGACTGATTTTTTGAACTGGCAAGGGGGAGGGGTATGAAAAAACTTCCCTCT
>CAKNWW010348459.1:478-19739 GCA_932074435.1 Andricus kollari | reverse complement strand
AGTTGAACAACTTTATTGAGAAATCATTTTTGGTTGAAAATTAATCAACTGTTTGGAAAATATTTAATTATCTCTTATGAAAAATATAACTGTTAGAAAACTAATCTTTTCTGGTTGGGGACTCACACTATATTGTTGAACATTTGCTTTTTTTAATGGATTCAACTGGTTTACATTCAAACAAAAATCTTTTTGGACTGAAGTTTTAACAATTATATTTTTCGTGGAAAATTCATCTTTTTTCTAAGAGCTGCAACTATTTGGTTGAAGATTAACTTTTTTTTTTATTTTTATTTGACATATCTGAAATTCTCAAAAATCTTTTTGAATTTTGTAGAGAATCTTAGGAAAATTATATTTATCTAAAAATACAAATAAGTAAACTAAACAAATAAATAGTTATTCGAGGTTTTAATTTTGCATTCAAAATTATTTTTGCCTCTTAAATCGAGGAACTAAACGCAATTAATGATGTGAGTATATCCAAAAAAGGGGATTAACGATATATCTCAAAAGTGTCAAAATCCCTATTGTTAAAAACTTGATTGACTTTTTATTACGTTGGAAAAAAGGCGTGCAAGAGTCATGTGCAATGCGAGAAAAATCACCTCTCAAGTTTCAGGTCCAGAGAATTCAGTTTTGATCGTGGAGTAATCAGGCATTTGTTTTATTTGATAGGGAAAATCTTCATAATTCAGAATACATAAATAAGTTTATGCTCAAAAGCCATCTGAAAATATTACTAGTAACTTGTAATTACAAATAATAATAAAAACTGAACGTATCATGGTCCCCAAGGCTTCAATCTTTCGTCAATCCACCAACCAGTCTTTTTCGGAAACAGATAAAATATTTCTGTTTCATTTCCTCCCAGAATTATTTTTTGAAAAAAATTATTATAGGTTTTTAATGAATTACATATAATAATTTTCCTATGTCACAAGGTCACAAAAAAGTATCATCCCTTTCGTGCGTTGTGACACCGTAAAATTTACATCCCTGTCACTTCAATTAAAATCCAACATGTGAGGTTAAGAAAGTTTAAATTGTCACCAAGAGCAAAAGTCACATCTCGGCCAGGGGCACAAACCACAAAGATTGTTACTTTGAATTACCTACTCCTTGAAATTTGTTTCCATGTAAAATAACCTCCACCCGACAAAGTCGAGATCACCAATAACAACAACAGAAGCCAGGGACGGTTCGTGGCATCAGATGTTTACGAGGAGTTACTAACACACCCTGGATAAAGTACCTATCACTAACCATAGTCCAACCATCCCACGTCTCCATGGCGTGACGTGACGACAAACTCACCATTAAAGACTCTATGGCAACCAGGGCTGAGTCGCCACGTCATTGGATTGCCAGGGTTTCTGACACCCTGGAATAGCTACTTTCGGTTAATGAATAACTACCACCATTAACTTCCCTATCACCATGGTTACCGGTGCTTCCTGCTCAGATTTAAAGCTGGGCCAGTCAGTGCGCAGTCCCATGGAACGGGTTTGACCAATGAGGTGACTGCTAGATCTTGTGCAGGCACCTTATTGGACGAAACTGTTCCACTATTCTACTAACCCACCTCCATGGGACTGCGCCCTCAGATTATCACAAAACGCCGCTTTCTTCTGTCATCCTCTAACGCCATGCCACGGAGGCGTGACGTCACACGAGCAACCACGGCTCTGGTTTTACTGAACTCAACTTATCAGAAATTAGGGACACCAGTTAAGCATCATATTAACAGGACATGTGACGTCACGATCCTCAAACTGTAACAAAGGGATCGGAAACCTGATGAATGTGAGCTCATTGGCCGTCGAACGGACTATCGAAAGAATCTATCAACCAGGATACGCAGCCATCTTGGACGACCTGTTACCGAAAATCAAATCACGTAGAATGTAAAACTCGGTAACCATGTACCGTCGTAACATTTTAGATTCAACTGGGAATGTTATTGTCTTAATTATACCCATACCTGTATATATGTATGTTTATAATTGCGATTAATTTTTCAACGCACTAACGAAAGATTTTGTATTCGCATGCGCGCTCCCGTCTGTTCGAGGTTAGGTCAGTTATCACATTTAGCGGAACGAAAACGTTCAGAATGTGTCTAAATCTTCTCGAGCATGAGTCCTGGGTGCAAAAATCTATTCTTTCATTTACTTTTTTTCTTTGTCCTAAATCAAAATATTGTTTGGTTAAAAATTTGGTAAAATCACTTGTTGCTAACCATTAGTTCGTGATTTGTTTTTATAGTTGGTTAAATAATGTGTTGTGAAGGGCAGAAGATACCATAAAATGTTTGGTTAATACTTCACATTTAATTCCGTTATAATTTTGAATTTACTGCCATAATTCATAGTTTCAGTTAGTAACTGTTTAGTTCACATCCCTCCTGGTAGGCTCGCTGTATTTTATGTTTTACAAACCTTAATTCCGATGTCATTTTTAATATTTAGCTTGAAATATTGGTCCTAAAAAGTTATGCTTGTAAATTGTCACGCGAATAGATTAATAGTTCTAGACAGTGATTATTTTAGTTTCTAGTGCTCCCCGGTAGTTCCGCAGTGACTTAACGTTTGTGGACCCGCCCGAATGCTAGCACCCTTCGAGTTCACGGTCTTGGTGCGTCGCATGAATCTGTCACTTTCGTTTTTGGTTTGCTAGCGGCACCATGTGCATCGTTCTTTTTCTTTTTGATTCCTCGATTGGATGATCAGATTACCAATCACTGGATTATTCTTGTATTACCGATTTCTTGGATATTTTTTCTATTTTGGCTCTGGATCCTTATTTGGACTTATCGACTTAATGGAACCGGAAGAAATGTCCGGAGCGACGAACAAAGTTACAATTTCGTAATATCGGTAGTTTTCCCCTCTGACCAGTTTCTTTTCGTGTTTCCGCGCTTTAATTATTTTGTGTCCGCTCCGAAACAAAATGGCCTCGTGTACGGGATTAAGGCTATCGACTACGTAGATTATTCTAACCGCTGCTAGTGTCCGAATTTTTTCAGCGGTAGCGTTAAAGTTGTTGTAAATACCAAAAATGATCAACATATTATAATCGCCAATAAATTTCGAGGTAGAACATATTTTTTTTTGTTTATAATCAGTCCTTGTGATTTCAAGAGCCACCCCTGTGATACCTATCCTCATGCTATCCTTACTTTACTCGTTTTAAGTTTCTCCCAGCTTTAAATAAAATTATAGGTTGCGTTTCTTTTCTTCAAGTTTTCAATACAAAATTTGCCGGGCTTCAATACCGTTATTTTTATTAACCTTTATTCGCAAAGGTTCCTGGCTAGCGCCCAGTTCCACATAACGCTACATGTATACCCACGCATACATGCATATAAATACGTATATGTATGTGGATATAATACTCTCCTCGAGAAAACTGCCATTCGTTTGGGTTCAATAAACCATCAATCGCAGCATGTGGAACCCGACCCAAATCAATCTCTAAAGTTTAAAAATTGATTGCATATACTAGGCTATTCAAATACGCGTGTACGTCGCCTACCTTTTATTTTCTGATTACACAAATAAGACTTGTTTGTGAAATTAATAATAATAATCTTTTATACACTAATATTTCCACAAAAATTTTATACGGCTTAAATAACTCTTTAAATTAGTAATTCAATTTAGTAACATGTGCTTGAAAGAATTCTTAATTTTGTAATTTTAATTTTTTTATGGGTGTCAAGTATCTTAACATATCTATAAATCCTAATTGTCTCCATTAATTTGTACAACTTTTTGTTTGCTGCTTCGTAGGAGATAAGCTTCTTGGTTTTTAATAAAATACTGGCACTTCAGGGATACGAATAATAATAAAAGCGTCAACCAAATTCTTGATCCAAGTGTGAATCATTTTTAGCTCTGATTGCGAAAAATGAAGATCGTTTATACTCTATTTTTTATCTTGGCGGTGATTCTTAGTTCTATAGGTGAATATAATACTATACTACATCTATACATTTAAAAAAATTTAAAACTTTTCGCTAGTACAAATTTCTGCATCGCAATATGCATTCTATCATAATTGCTATTATTCTTCCAGCTCTATTTGGGTTTAACTGAAATAAAGAAAATTTAATTTGATAGGTAAATTATGCCAGAGTAGATCAAACGAAATTTTTGAAATTTTTAGATAATTTATAGTAAATTAATGAAAATTGGGATTTAAATTAAAATTATTAGCTAACCAAAAATATCTGCGGACTAAATTTATAATCTTTTTAGACTTTTGTGTGTGAAATTACTTTTAAGTCAACCTAAAGAATTAATTAAATACCAGAATGTATAATTACCATCTCAATTTGCATACTCATTTCAAAATTCCAAACACTTATTTTCATAATTTATTTATGAGATTTAAATTCCTACTGTCAAAATATCATCGACGCAGTAGAATGAGAAGATTTTCTTATAGTTATATGAGTAATATCACTTTTGTGTCAGTCTAAAGAGCTCATAAATATGTACAATACCTATCTACAGTTGAAAAACGAAAGCAACACTGAGATTCAACTTCTTCCTGCGACCAGAATGTATAAGCTGCCTACTTTTGTAGATTATTATTAGTAATGCAAAAATACTTTCTTCAACAAAAATTAGTCGTCTGCTCCTTGTTGCAGAGTTAAGTTCACAGTTTGAATGTTTGCCTAATGGTGCCCCTATCCCTGGTGTTCCTCAAGGCCGTGCATCTGTTTCTTCTTTTTTTGACATATAAGATCCTCCTGCCAGTTCTCATCCTTCTGCCAGACCTCATTCTCCGCTCAGGTCTTCTTCTCCTGCCGAACCGCCTCAACATGTAATGTCCGGGTCTTCTCCTGCCAGCCATATGGATCCACCTGCCCAGCTTCCTTATTCTGACCAACGTGGAAATGGACTTGACCAGCTTCAACTTATTCGGCTTACACCCTTCAAAAATCCGCCACCATCGCCCAATCAAATATCATTTTAGTGTAAAGCATGTTAAGCACAATAATGGGTTAGTTACTAGTTATCGTCACTTTTTTTCTCAAGTCCCATTTTAGTCACCCTGTTAAGATGAAGTCACTATAATATATTTTTTAAATGAAAACATTACTTTAATATTTCCATCGTTGAATTAAAATAGAGAATCCAAGGACTTATGAAAGACTTTTAAATTAACCTTGAATCCTTATATATTTTATCAAATTTTTATTCAACAATGATTCAACAAAAATGAGAAAGTAAAATATGAAATTGTTTATAATCCAAAGTCGCCTTGAAATGCTACATGTAACTTATATTAACGAAATATAATAAAATGATAATGTATCATGATTCCCAAAACTGCAAAAAAAATTTTTATGGAATTAGTTAGCTAAATTAAACAATTTTATTACACGCCATCAATGTTCGATCAATATATCGTTTTTGTATCGCACCTGCAAATGAGACAATTGTTATATGAGTAGACTTTGACTAAAAATTAATGTATCCCAAATAAAAAGGGTGTGTATCGATACATCTCGAAAAAGTCGCAATCACTACTGTTGAAAACCTGATTGGCTTTGAATTTCATGAGAATATTTTGTATCCAGAATTTTAATTTTTGAAACTAAATCTAGAAACAATTCCTTTTGATAAAATAATTGTACAGAACTGTATGGGAATTAAGAAACATTTCGGATTATTTAATACTCTTGCGCGGTTAAATTAAAACTTTGAAATTTTCTGATTAATCATGGAAAATATATCAAATGTGTTATGTTTGATTAGGATAAATTGAAGAAATGATTCGTTCCATCTTACAGTCATATATAAGTAAAAACAAATAGAGCGATCTTTTGACTCACATTTATTACTCAAAGAATAGCAAAAGTTATAATTTCTGAAAATAATATAATTTCTCCCTCAGTTGAACAATTAATTTAATCAAGCCTTTTTGAAGAACGCAGGAACACATTGTATTATCAACATTTTCCTGCAATGGGGATTTTTTTATTCGATAGGGGAAATGTTCATTATTCAGAATAAATAAAACCGGAAAATAGATTTTTTGGTACTCAGGCTCGTTTCGCTTAAGTACGGTAAAAATAAACAAGCATAGCGAAATTATTACACCATTCACGAGGGACGAAAAGGCGAAAACTCCAGTAAGCTGCCTTCATCCCATTCTAAATCATTTTAGAGTACAGCATGTTAACCAAAATCATCCACGTCAGTCAATCAGCTGAAAAAATGTAAAACGAAAATAAATTTTTTTGATCCAAAGCCATCTGAAAAGATCAAGAGTAACTTGTAATTACAAATAGTAATAAAAACTGAATAAGCCAGGCTTTTTTGCAAAGAGATAGATAAAAAGTTCTGTTTTATTTCCTAACAGATATATTTTCTAAAGACAATTAGTATAGGTTTATAATGAGTTACTTATAATAATTTTCCTATGTCGCTAAGTCTCCAAAAAGTATCATCCCTTTCGTGCATGTGGAACCCAACCCAAATGGATCTCTAAAGTTCAGAATTTGATTGATTATACTAGGCCATTCAAATACGCGCTTTTAGGCAGTCTGAATTTTATTTTCTGCAAACATAAATAGAAATTATTTGTAAAATCAATTGAAAAAAAAAATCTATTATATAGTAAGAGTTCTAAATAAACTTAAAACGAGTTCAATAATTTATTACATTATTAATTCTGGTTATTAAAATATGTTTAAAAAATTCTTAGTTTCGTAATTTTAATATTTTTATGGATGCTAAATTACCTAACCTATCTATAAATTTTACCTACATGGCCACTTTTTGAAAAAACCAGGTCTGCCCCAGGTTTTTGCGGAAAAGGAATCGGTCTGAAAATGGGACAGAAATGGTTTTTTTCTGACAGCCTGCTATGTGAGTTAACGGTCCCCATAAATGTTTACAGTCTTCTATTTGCTTATCCGTAGAAGATAAGTCTTTGTCGATAGAAACAAATACTGATATAAGAAATATAAACATGTGTCTTGGCGGTGATTATTAGTTCTATTGTAGATATGCTTTTGTAGAACATTATTACTAATTCAAAAACATTCGTTCTTCAAACACTGTAATCGTCTGATTGCCCCATTGACCCCAGATGAAATTCAAGAATTTCCAGTAGGCCACCTTCGCCCAATCCAATATCATTATACAGTAGAGCATTTAAACCACAGTGATGGGTAAGCCACTATTTATCGTCATCTGATGGATTTAAGTATATTCTCATTCATTAATTATATTCACTTCCATTTAACTGAACACAATGCAATTTTTTTTGGATATCAACTAATTTCCCCGCAAGATCTCCTTCTCCAGCCGAGACTCGTCTTCCTTCCAATTCCAGTTCTCGCCGTGCGCTTCCGTTTTCTAACGTACTTGGATATGGCCTTGGCCAACTTCAATTAATTCCTCTTTGTTATAAAAATTATCCTCACCGGATATTCGAACTTCGAAGATACACTTTTCCTGCGAATACGGTGGTGACGTTTTTGCAATATTGGAGAGTAGAAATGTTCTTGCCGAAATATATGCACATAATCCTTGCACTCAACGTAATGAACGGATAAAAATAAACATGGAAAGTAGCAGGATTACTTCATTGACCCCAAATGAAATTGAGGAAATTCCTGTAGGCCCTAATCGCCCAATAAAAGTTAATTTTATAGTTGATCTTGTAAACCAAAATCCTCCACACTATTAAAAAAATGTAAAAGTAAAATATAAAATCGTATAGAATCTGAAGTCGCCTTAAAATGTTTCAAATAATTTAGATTTACGAAATATAATAAAATGCTAATGTATCATGGTTCCCAAGACTTGAATCTTACGGCAATGACCTAGCCTGTCCTTTTCTGAACCAAGCAAAAAAGAAGTTCCGTTTCATTCACTTACGCCAATAATTTTCGACAAATATTATCATAGGTATATAATGATTTATCTGTTCCACTGCGGGAAAAAGTTCATGGAATTAGTTAGCTAAAATTAACGATTTTATTATACGCGATCAATGTGGGATCAATATATCGTTTCTTGTTGAACAATTAAATTTATCAAGCAGTTTTGAAGAACGAAAGATCATTCCAAGACAATCGTTAAATTGTACAAAAAAAAACATAAGTCAAAATGACTAAAAAAAGTATATTATTCAAAATATAAAGAAATTCAGAATGGTTAGGATGTACAAACAAAAAATTATAATTAAAGGTTAGTTGAAAGCTATGCGAAGACAATATTAGATTTACAATCTTTACAATCTTTGAAGTAGCATTGTTTTTTAAATAAACCGATTCAATTTACAATCTTTACAATCTTCGAAGTAGCATTCTTTTTTAAATAAACCTTGATTTTAAATTTTAGTAATAATTTCATTAACTAAATGTAGAGGATAATTATAATATACTAATTTTGTTTTTAGTAGATTTAAATTTTCTTTCCTAAATTAAATGCTACTTAATTTAACACATCTGTCAACTGAAACTTTTAATAGGCCAATTTTTTGAGAGTGCAGGTGTAAAAGTTGCAAATATTGTCAATGCAAGCCGAACTCTCTAATCCATTTTAAAAAACAGCAGTAAATTTATCCTACAAAGAAGGCTATTTGATCAATAGCAGTAGTATTAGTGACTGACAAATTGAATGATAAA
This sequence comes from Andricus kollari, assembly GCA_932074435.1. NCBI lineage: Eukaryota > Metazoa > Arthropoda > Insecta > Hymenoptera > Cynipidae > Andricus > Andricus kollari. Next base: position 11,083 of record CAKNWW010348459.1, on the reverse strand, counting down.
GTACATTCTCGTCTCCTATTTGACTGGGGTCCACAATCTAGCCTTATTACAACACAACTTTGTAATTCGCTTAAACTTAAAACAATACCAATAAATATCACAATTTTTCCATTAAATAATTCATCTTTAGAAATCAAGGACAAATGCGTTCTTGAAATTTCGGATCAACAAAATCGTTTCAGTTTTTTAGCCTCTTGTCTGGTTGTGCCTGAAATAACTAGTATCACTCACAATTTGTCTATTAATGCTCAACCGTTACAAATTCCGTCTCAACTCAAGCTCGCAGACTCTAAATTTTGGGAATTAGAAGAATATCCCAATCGAATGGCATTGTCAAACGCATAAAAATCATGTGAACTTCATTCTCTTGAAACTGTTTAAACGGAATAGTGTGCGTTCATGACCGAATATGAAAACTCAAAACATATGTCTTTAGTTTAAACAATTTTAAACCCAAGATTTTCTATTATTTCCCACATCATTGCGTCGTGCGTAATGATAGAGCGACCTCAAAGTTATGCGTTGTATTCGGCCGTTCATCATCAGCAACAACTGGTGTATCGATTAGCAATTGACAATCATTTGGTCCCGTTTTACAAGACGATCTATTTTGAATTCTGATTCGATTTTGCAAGCACAGATACATCGTAGCATCAGATATCAAACAAATGTTTCGCCAAGTGCTCGTAAATCCTGAACAACAATCACTTCAAATGATTCTTTGGCGTTCAAATCCCAGTGAGATAATGCAAACTTATTTTCTCAATACTATTACCTACGGAACTGCAGCCGTGTCCTTTTTGTCGATAAGATGTCTTATGCAACTAGCTAGTGAAATTGAAAGGCAACACCCTCAAATCGCTAAGATCATCCGCAAAGACGTCTATGTCGATGATCTAATAACGGGTGCCGATTCAATTAAGGAATTCATCGCTATTTCAAAAAAGGTATCCGAATTTCTATCTACTGCATGTTTCAAAATAAGAAAGTGGGTATCTAACGACCCACATGTAGTTGAAGAAAAGATGGGATCTGACGAATCTCCTGATCTAGTAAATTTCTCGGAAGGTATCCAATCCAAAACTCTTGGTTTATTCTGGCAAGTCCATCTAGATAATTTAAAATATTTAGTTAGTTCTTCAAATGCTAATAAGATTATCAAGAGACACGTACTTTCTGGAATAGCTCAAATTTTTTATCCATTAGGACTTCTTAGTCCTTGCATCATAATCGCAAAAATACTGCTTCAAGAATTATGGTTTGAAAAGATTTTATGGGACGAATACCTTCCATTCAAATTACATTCGCGTTGGTTAGAGTATCGAAATAAATTGGAATCTTTAAACAATCTGAGCATCCCAAGAAGGCTCCTTTGAACAAGTCATATTAAAATCCAATTACATGGTCAAATATCAAGACAGTATCGGAAACATTGCAGTTAACTTACTTTGCTCAAAGTTAAAGGTCGCTCCCTTGGAAACATCGTCTATTCTAAGACCAGAACTGTGTGGGGCTGTTACGCTTTCCAAATTTTTGTCAATTACCAATTCCGCTCGTGACATGCCAATTCATGAGATTACTTATTGGAAAGACTCTACTATAGTTTTAGGTTGGATTCAAAAGGATCCTAACAACTTGGAAATTTTTGTGTCCAACCGAATTGCTGAAGTGCAAGAGCTGACTGATATTGACCATTGGCATCATGTCCCTACTAGTGACAATCCTGCTAATTGCCTGACTCGCGGAATAGCACCCAATTAAATAAATTATTCAGATATATGGTGAACCGGTCCTTAATTTTTATATAATAAAGAACAAGAATAGCCATCATTAGTGGTGCCTGAAACTAACTTACTAGGATTAAAACGTACCGTTTTCGATCAAACTCAAAATGAAATCATTTTTAAGTATATATTTAAATATCTTGATTTTTATCATCTTGTTCGAGTTATTTCTTATTGCAAACGATTCGCAAACAATTGTTAAATAAAAATTGATCAAAAATGTTAAAGACAAAGCGGTCATTTAAAATCCGTTGAAATGCAAGAAACAGTTATATCTCTAGCAAAGGTATCTCAACGTGTGTCATTTCAATCTGAAATAGAAGCGTCAGAAAGGAAAACAAAAAATTATAAAGGAAGTTTAGGAACGTTGCAGCCTTATATCGACGACAAATGTATTTTCGGAGTTAGTGGTTGGTTAGGAAACTCTCATTTCGAAGAAGATTTGAAGTTCCCTATAATAATATCGTCAAATCACATTTTTAGCAAACTTTTGTTCTTTGCTGAGCATAAGCGTCTACTTCACACGAGTCCACAGTTACTTCTATCTACTATTGGAGATCGATTTTGGCCCACAGGAGGTAGAAATCTGGCTGGAAAAATTGTGATCATCATCAGTCAATGCAATAATGGTTAATTTACCAGAGAGTCGTGTTACAGCAACTCCTTCATTTTACAACTGTTTTGACTTACTACGCAGGTCGGAAAAAGGAAGGGGTTTAAAAGTTAGCAAATGTTATATCAACGTATTTTTTTGTTTTTTAACAAACAACGTACATGTATAGCTCGTTTCTGATTTAGCTAAAGACGCGTTCATAGCTGCGCTGCGACGGTTCGTTTCAAGACGGGGTAAACCTGCAAATATGTATTCTGATAACGGAACCATGTTTGTAGGATCAAACAATAAATTGCTGTCTCTCGACAAATTTCTGGGTACAGAGTCCAGTTGCTTGAGCGAATCAATTGAGAACTTTGGCATTTCTTGGTATTCCATTCCAGCCAACTACCCACATTTTAAAGGTTTATGTGAGGCTGGTGTGAAATCGTTAAAATACCGCCTTAAACGAGTAACAGGAAAATCTGTTTTAACTTTCGAATAATTGTACACACTTTTGGTAGAAATAGAAGCATTGCTTAATTCCAGCCCATTAACTCCCACGTCTGCTGATCCTAGTGACCTTGTTCCTCTCACTCCAGCTCACTTTTTAATAGGTCGACCTTTGTGCACTGTTGCTGATCCCAATCTAAACGATGTTTCTGACTCAAGATTATTCCTCTGGCCATTATTCTACTTACCATTTATCTAAAGATATCTTAAATATATTAAAACCAGTTTCTATAAGCACTAGTTTGTTTATAAAAATTAGTTGGAAACTTAAAGATATTTTAAAAAACATTATTGTACATAAAACCCATTCAATGGTTTTCTCAGAACTTGTGTCGATGTTTGATAGCATCTCGCTAGATCTTCCTTTTGGTTGCATCAATGAAAAACTTATGTTAAATCATAGCTTAATGAAAATAACTAAGAATTAATTGTTAATTACCGCTACAACTGTTTCCAATGGTACTGTTTCCAATTTCAATAAGAAATTCTGTAAAGATATATCGTGGTATCCTTTTTGGTCTAGGAGGAATCTTAATTACAATTCACATAATAAGTTTTTTCATAAAATTAGTTTATTAATAAATGAACTAATTTCAATTAAAAGTTTTTCCATATAAAATTGTTTAATTTGTTAGTGTGATGTACGAAACGATATACTGACCGCACATTTACAGCGTATGATAAATATTCTTAAAATAGTTAACTAATTTCATGAAATTTTTTCCCGCAGTGAATTTTTTTCTTATCTACATCAGGGTGATCTTCCCATAGACATTGCCGAAAGATTGAAGTCTTGGGAACCATGATACATTAACCTTTTATTATTACAATTTTGAATTTTAGTTCTACATTTTTCTAATGGTGTAGAGGATTTTGGTTTACATGCTCTACTACATAATGAGACTTGATCGGGCGAAGTGAACCTACTGGAGTTTCCCTAATTTAATCTGGGATCAAGGAGGTAATCATGTAGCTTTCCATGTTTATTTTTGCCCGTACGTCACTTCTCTTGCGAGGACTATATGCATATATTCCAGCAAGGACATTACTACTCTCTAAAATTGCAAACACATCACCACCGAATGTTGATAATACAAATTGAAGTTGGTCAAGTCCATATCCAAGTACGTGAGAAAACGGAAGCGCAGACCGCGACCTAGACCTGGCTGGAAGACCAGGCGCGGCAGGAGAAGGAGATCTGGTCAGAGAATAAGGACACACGAATTCAAAATTAATTGAAGAATAATTAAAGTGAATAATAAGAATTCCATTGAATTCAGATAAATGGCCATTAATAGAATTAGTGAATAAGAATCTGATCAAATCCATGAGAATGTGAATTTAAAGATACATTTAAACGTCTACAGGGCGTTTTGAATAAAATAATTGAAAATCCAAAACAGATTCATTGAGATTAAACGTTCTCAGAGAATGGTAGAAATTTCAGGGTGAATTAAATGGAATTCAAACATATTCAATAAAGTTCGGAGATCCTCGAGTTCATTACTCTAAATTAACAAAAGAAGCACTTGAGTGATATTTTCACTTACAAAAGTGAAAAAAGTGACTTTATCTTAAAAGAGTGACTCAAAAGGGAGCTGAGAAGCAAGTGATGATAACTAGTTTCTTTTGAAAAGTAGCTTACCCATCTTTGTGGTTTACATGATCTACTCTAAAATGATATTGGATTGGGCGAATTGAGCCTACTGGAACTTCTTTAATTTCATCTGGGGTCAGTGGGGTTATCGCACCGCTCTCCATGTTTATTTTTATCCGGCCTTTACATTTGTTGCGTGGATTATGTTTATATAATCCAGCTAGTATATTATTACTCGTCAGTATTGCAAAGATGTCACCATCCACATGCTGGTAATACAATTTGTTCTTGGGATGGCACAGATGGAAAGACATTGTGTGTACCGAATAGTTTAATTCGTTTGTTTGTAGGGAAAGTATATCTTCGAAGTTCGAATTGGCGGTGCGAATTTTTCAATGGAGTTAGCCGAATAAATTGAATAAATTGAACTGGCAGGAGGGTCTTGTATGTCAAAAAAAGAATAAGAAGATGCACGGCCTTGAGGAACACCAGAAATAGGGGCGCCATTAGGCAAACACTCAAACTGTGTACTTAACTCTGCGACAAGAAAGAGATGAATAATTTTTTTTAATGCACGAGTTTTTTTGCCTTACTAGTTTTTTATTGATAAGATTTGATTGAGTGTTAATTACAAACTTTTACGCAAATGGTACAACTCGGTAGAAATATCTGACATTATGACGAACAATGTTTGATAACGTCTTGTTTGAAGAGGATTTCAGAGTGTTGTAATGAGATAGGTATTTATGTCGAAGGAACTCAAATAGAGGTTGAGAAATAATAGCAATTAGGATAGAATGCATATTACGACGCGGAAGTTTTTATTTTCGGAAAGTTTTAAAATGTTTTTGAAATTATACATGTATTATATTCACTATAATATTATGTATTATATATTATGTATTATATTCACCAATAGAAGTAAGAATCACCGTCAAGATGAAGAACACAGTGTAAACGATCCACATTTTTGGAAATCAGAGGTGAAACTGATTAAGACCTTAATAAGGAATTTGGTAACCAGTAATTCTAATTAATATTCTGGAGTTTTATTAGAGTACATATCTGGTATCTGGATGTCAGTATAATGTGTCATAGGCGACAAGCTTAACCTTCTATGATATTCATGTTTATATTTCATAAAACAGTTCAAGGAAAGAAATGTAGTTTCCTCAAAAGAGAATACTTTGGGAGTATTATTATCGCCTTTATTTTTTATTTTTGCAAACTTAGCTGCTCTTCGCAATTCTTAACTGATTTTTTTTTAATCATTCACAATAAAATTCCTAATTCTGAAAATGTTCGTCAACTAGAAAAATACTTTACAAACTTGTCAAACATAAGCGATATTTATTCAAAGATGCACAACATTTTAATAAATAAAATATACCAGTATGTGACTTGCAATATTTGAGTAAAAACCATGGCCTAGTGCATGGTGGTAGTGTTTTTCCTGCAGGATTTTCTAGCCACGTACACTTACTCTCTCTAAACGCATTCTAAACGCATTTTCAAAAATAGTTTTAATTTCTAACTAAATGCACGGATGAAGTGTTTTATTGTAATTAAATGTATGAAATGAAAAGAGTAGGATTACCTTCAGGACAAGAAGAATACTTCAATTTATGAAATTTGCAACATCACCCCAAGTTTAAAATGTGAAATTTCACTTTTCCTCAAAATTGATAGTAATTAAACACTCATATTAAAAATATGTCTCAATTATTTCGCTTTGATCCCGACTTTGTCTTCGAACGTTTCTTTCAATTTGTAATTGGCACTTTGAATTCAACTTTCTGATACCTTTCTGATTTGAGAATGAATTAAATAGTGCGTATACGGAAAAATAATTGTATGAAAAATCACGTAAGAATAGACCCGATTGCCGTGAAATTTATATTTTATTTCCAAGAATTTATAATTTAATCCTTTTGGGATTGAAAGAAGACAGACTTCATTGAATTCATTGAATTTCATGAATTTCTTGGATTCCATGAATTACGTGAGTTCCAAGAATTTTTTGAATTCGATGAAATCAGTGAATTGAATTTACGTAATTCATGGAATTGATGGAATGCAAGGAATTCCTGACTTTTAAAGAATTGGACTGCTTAGAGTATTTTTTAAAAATGTATACAGATTTTAAAAGATTTTGAAGGAGATAATTCGAAATTGTTCTTCCTATCATTTCTATGATTCAGGGTATCTAATGGTCGACCTACGCATTTAAATCTATTCGAACAAGCGTCTCTAAAGAATGAAGTCCTATCTTCTTTCATCCCAAAAGGAATAAGCTATATATTCTTGAAACTAAAATATAAAGTTTTCAGTAATCTGGTCTATTCTTACGTGATTTTTTAACAACTATTTTTCTGTACACGTGCAATTTAGTTCATTTTCAAATCAAAAAAGTATCACAAAATTAAACTGAAACTGCCAATTACAAATTGAGAGAAATTTTCGGAGAAAAAGTCGACATCAAAGCAAAATAATTCAAACAACTTTTCAAGATGAGTGTTTAGTTACGTGGGTAGCTTTCGCAGATTCAAAAGTTGTTATGGCACGCCAATAGTCAAGCCTATCCTGAAAGGATAATGGCCTTATGAAGCATTTTCGAAGTTTGGAAGATTTTATAAATATTTTAAAACATTGAAAAAATGTATAAATTATTGCTAAGTTTTTCCAAGCTTCAAAAAGTCGTTAGTGTAAAATAAAAAAATTCTTAGAGATTTCCTAGATATATTTTTGATATATCTGATATATTCAAAAGTCTGTCGTTATAGATCCTCCCCCAGCTTGTACAAAATGTCCAAATTAAATATCAGATCGCGATTATATCCATGGCCAGCTCGATCTTAAATTAGAAATTAGCTAAGAAGCAAGATTTATATAATTCAATGTGTGCTGAATCAGTGTGAACTTAGTACCTTGATTTTTTATTAAGGAGAGCGAACAGACGAAGGGTTTATCGATGTTATTAATTTTGTGTAAATCTGGAAAATTCTACAGGAAAAACTCTACCACCACGCACGACGCCACGCTTGTTACACAAATATTGTTGGTCACATACTGTTATATTTTAATTGTTAATATTTGTCGCATCTTTAATTAAATATCGTTCATATTTGAGAAAAGCATATTGTATTTTCCTATTTAACACATATTTTTAGAATTAGGAATATAATCCTGAATATCTAAAAAGAAAATCAGTTAAGAATTGCTTACCCAAGCTAAGTTTGTCCGCGATAGTACATTCTAGATATTTATTAAAATTTCAAATCTTATCACTTAAGCGATAAGAAGAAAAACAAAGGCGATGATAATACATATAAGATAACAATACAGAAAAGAATTTTAATTCGATACAATAATAAACCAATTCGTCGCTAACATATGAATCAGCTTTCCTTCTAATTTCAAAAAATGAGGATCATTTATACAGCGGTCTTTATTTTGATGGTGATTCTCAGTTCTGTTGGTAAATATAATACTATACTATACCTATAATTTTAAGACCATTTTTTAAACTTTCCGCAAATAAGAATTTCCGCCTCGTAATATGCATTTATTTGGGTTTGTCCAAAATAAAACAAATTAATTCTGAAAGTTAATTTATGCCAGATTTCAATCGAAATTTTGAAAGTATTTATATAATTCATAGTAAATACATTTTTTTGTTGAAAAACAAAATCGTCACTAAGAACTAACTTCATGCTGCGAACATATGGTATAAGCTGCGTAATTTTATAGATTATCATTAGTAAAGCAAAGAAACACGTTTTTCAACAAAAATAATTCTTTTGTTTCTTGTTGCAGAGTTAAGTTCACAGTTTGAATGTTTGCCTAACGGCGCCCCTCTTCCTGGTCTTCCTCGTGGCGGTGAACATTCTTCTTCCTTTTTTGACATACCAGATCCTCCTGCCAGTTCTCATCATCCTGCTCATCATCTAAGGGACGGGCAAAAATAAACATGGAGAGTGGCAGGATTACCCCACTGACCCGACATGAAATTGAGGAAGTCCCAGTAGGCCACCATCGCCCAATCAAATATCATTTTAGAGTAAAGCATATCTACCACAGTAATGGGTAAGTTACTAGTTATCGTCACTTTTGTTTCTTAAGTCCCATTTTAGTCACTCTTTTAAAAAGAAGTCACTGTAGTCAATTTTTTAAATGAAAACATTACTTTAGTTCTTCTTTCGTTAGATTAAAACAGAGAATATAAGGATTTCTGAAAGAATTTTAAACTGACCTTGAATTCTTATATATTTTATCAGATTCTTATTCCACAATTCTCTTCACTCCCATTTGACTGGACTGAATGGAATTTTTTAGGATTTAAATTATTTTGTTCTATTGACGTGCATTATTAATTAATTAATTTTGATTTCGTATGGCCTTATTTTCCGACCAGATCTTCTCTTACCGAGCCTCGTCTTCCTGCCAGCTCCAGGTCTCGCCCTGCGCTTTTGTTTTCTAACATACTTGGATATGGACTTGACAAACTTCAATTTATTCGGATTTGTTGCAAAGAAAATCCACACCGGCTTTTTGTACTTCGAAAATACATTTTTCCTGCGGATAAACCAATAAAAATACTTTCAGAACGGCATCGATATATGCCCATTCCAATCCAAGAACAAATTTTATTATCAACAGTCGGTGGTGATGTCTTTGCAATATTCGAGAGTGATAATGTTCTTGCTGGAATATATGCACACAGTCCTCGCGCTCGTAGTGAAAGACGGGCAAAACTAAACATGGAAAGCGGCACGATTACCTCCTTGACACCAGATGAAATTAGGGAAATTCCAGTAGGCCCTAATCGCCCAATCAAAGTTCATTATATAGTAGAGTTTGTTACGAGTAACTTATATTTACGAAATATAAGAAAATGTTAATGTATCATGATTACCAAGACTTGAATCTTCTGGCAATGACCCAGTCTGCCCTTTCCCGAACTATGTAAAAAAGAGTTTCCCTTCAATAACTTACGCAAATTTTTGTTGAGAAATATTATCATAGGTTTATAGTGATTTATCTGTTCCACTTCGGAAAAATTTTTATAATATTACTTAGCTATACTGAACAATTTTATTACACGCCATCAATGTACGATCAATATATCGTTTCTTGTATCACACCCACAAATGAGACAATTTTAACAAGAGTAATCTTTGAATTAAATTCAGTTTATCCGATATAAAAAGGTAGTAAAACGATACATGTTGGAAAGGTCGCAATAACTATTGTTCAAAACCTGATTGGCTTTAAAGTGCATGAAATTGTTTTGTATCGAGAATTTGAATTTTCAAATCTAAATCTAGAAAGAATTCCTTTTTATACCAAAAAAGGACAGACCGTATGTGAATTAAGAAATATTTGTGATTATTTAATACTGTTGCGCGGTTAAATTTAAACTTTGAAATTTTCCAATAAATAATGGAAAATATTAAACATGCTCTATGTTTGATTACGATAAATTCAAGAAGTTATTCGTTTCATCTTACAGTCACGTGCAAGTAAAAACAAATAAAGCGGTCTTTTAAGTAACATTCATTAGTTAAAAGATTCCTTATCTGTCAGCACATACTGCGTGCCTTTTTCAAATCCGGAATATAGTTACAATTAGTTAGTGATTTGAAACAAGAATACTAAAAGTTATAATTTCTCAAAATAATATAAATTGTACATTAGTTGAACAATTAAATTATTCAAGAATTTTTGAAGAACGTAAAAAGCCACATTATTTAAAACATAAAGAAATTTACAATGATTAGGAGGGACAAACAAAAAATGATAGATAGTTAAAGGTTAGCTGAAAGTTACGTGAAGACCCATTTTCAATGAACGTCGAATTTATTTGAAAGTTTGTAGAAAACTGTTGATGAGGAAGCGCGAAACTGAATTACATTTGAAATTGTAAGACAAACATTGAAACTAACAAAGGTGACATTATTTTATGATGCTTTGATAAATTTTAATAATCTTTAAAGTTTCAGTCTGTAAATTAACAGAAATTATGACAAATTTGTTTATGAATATAGACTTAATGATAAGTCTCTGATAAGAATTTTTTTCGCTGGCTGATATTTTAATATTATAAAATTAAAAATCAA
>CAKNWW010348446.1:15101-27301 GCA_932074435.1 Andricus kollari | reverse complement strand
CCTGAAGATAGATTTACTTTTGAAAATATGAGTGATGAAATGGAGGCTAGTCTGCATTATGCAACAGCACCACGGCTACAAGCACCACATCTACCAGCACCACATCCACCAGCACCACACCCACCAGCACAACATCCACGAGCACTAAGGCCACAAGCACTACAGCCACCAGCACCACGGCCACCGCATAATCGCTAAATCAAAAGAAAAAAAAATATAAATAATATAAGAATATTATTGTAAAATTTTCAAGATAGGATGCCCTTGATTAAAAAATCCTTCAACAAACTTCAACAGAACTCAACATTTTTATTTTTACGAAGTGACCAATTACATGCTATCTGAGGCTAAATTCTCTTAGTTACCACAACTTATTTTTATTTTTTTTCATTTTGCGGAGGAAAATGCTTTTATCGAATACTAACATCCTCCCCCCTTTTGTGAAACTACCTTAGCATTTTAAATCCTCGAGTTTTTTTACTTCACGGCCGCTTCTTATAGTAGCAATGACTGATTCTCTGTCTTTTACACCGTATATTTCATCTTTACTGTTCGACAAATTACAATCTCTCTTAGGACTGCATTTTTTTTATCTTTCTATTGTATAATTGGCGCTTACAAGTAAGTTTTTAAGAAACTCTACCTCATTTTGCGGTATTTCTAAATGAAAGATACTTTGTATTAATCTTTAGAGCAAACTATTTTCAGTCTTTAAAATAATGACTCTGACGATGGCATTCTACCCGAAATCTCTTCCTTAACCCGTACGAAAGGCCAATCTATATTTTCGTTTATTATTTAATTTAGCATTGCACAGAATATCACAATCTAAACCCCGAACCCTGGAATTTCTTGAAGGAAAATTGATGTCGACAAAGGTTAGAGATAATTTGCGTCTTCTGAAATACAGTTTATAGGTCGGGAATAGAAATCTATCCTTTGTCTCAGATTGTAATAAATAGTGGTCGTGCCAAATATATTTCGACAACTTGAAATATTGTTACATCTCTAACGATATAAACCAAAATCGCTACAGTAAATTTTTCATAATTATTAGAATTCCAGCATAGCATAACCATTCATAAGATTTTCAAACATGTAGGCACACTGCATGCTGATTAATATTAACAACGATTAAACGCAAAAATTGCGGACCTTTATATCGTTTAAGAATTTTGGTTTTCACGGCATATAAACCATTTTTATTCATTATTATTGTTTGACAAGGCTACAGCTTATTTTAAGAGATATCGGCATACATACACGCTTATATATATTGAAACAGTTTTAACGTAGCCACTTTAGATATAAATTATGTATATGAACAAGATTCGAACAGATCAACAACACTTATTGTTTGGAACAATAATTTTATTTTACTTTAGCGTTAAAAAATAATGCAGTATTCTTGAATAGAAACATTGTAAACTGAAAATTGTATTTCGCGTCTCCTCCTCAAGATCAAATGGTAGTCCCCCGACTTCCGGTCAGTACATCCACGATTTTCAAAGTTAAATAGAAAAAATATGGCGCGCGGTCCTCTTCTGTTCTGCGATACGCGAGCCTTGTCATTCTTTTCTTTCGTGTCAGTCACACTACACGTGTTTTTTAAATACTTCAATTTAATCATTATTACAGTGGGAAAAGGAAAAAAGAGGAGACGCAGCAGCTCGTCGTCGTCCTCTACATCTTCCAGTTCATCAGAAGATGAAATCTATACATCAAAAAAGGCCAAAAAGCTTCTCCGTAGAATTAAAAAACTGGAGAAAGATGCAAAGAAAGCAAGGCAAGTAAAGGCGAGGCGCCACAGAGTGTCTGGTTCTGATTCGTCTATGGCAGAATCAGTATATCCAGGTAAGCTCGTTTTTCCTTTTAGTTGTAAACATGTTCCTGGCTGGTAACATTTATCGGGCTCTAACCTGTAAAATGTTTGCTTGAGTCAATGTTTCGGGCTCTAACCTGAACGTTGTCAATAAGCATCTCGATTCGACCCAAGATGGCATCCTTTGTTATGATAAAGCACATGAAAAATTGCTTCACAGGATCTATCCTGCTTTTTAATATATTGTTCTTAATTACGGGCTCTAACCCGATAGAAATCATTGGTCTAACACAAAAATGTTTTCTTTTAAGAACTTTCTCTCAACGAGAGATCTAACCTGTCTGAATGCAATGGTCCTAACCTAAACATAATTGTGCATATGCTGATAAGCTTAAAATTGGGCTCTAACTCATTTTCAATATTTGGTCTGACCAATAATATTTGTTTGAAGAGATTTTTCTTGATGAAGGCTCTAACCCAGTAAGATATTTGGTCTAACCAAAAATACTTCTTTTAAGACATTGTTCTTAATGCGGGCTCTAACCCAGTAAAAACATTTGGTCTAACCAAAAATACCTCTTTTACGATATTGTTCTTAATGCGGGCTCTTACCCGCTAGAATTCGATGATTCTAACATAAAAAGAATTTTATATGCTGACTTAATATTTTGATAAGCTTTTAAGCTATCTGCAAAACACATTTTTATTTTCCATTAAGAAATATTTATTTTTTCCTGTTGCCTTGATTCAGGCCCTTCTTCATTATGGTTTGATTATGATCTTACCGGCGAAGCAGATCTTTACTTTTCCGACAGCGGGAATAAGAGCACATTATTACCTGAGCAGAAGTCTGACAACGCAGAAACCAACACTGCAGACAACACTGCAAATGTAGTTTCTGTACATCCTGGGTCGACTACAGATCCAGTTCGTGCCACCAGTGCTTCTGCCAACATCGATTCTTCTGCTGGTAAGATTCTTACAACGAGCGTTCAGAAAATACCCGGAAAGCGCCTAACCGAAGATAAGACCATCATGATTTTGAAGTCCGCTGGAAGGAAATAAAACAGCTCGGCTTGCCTTCTGAAGAAAAATCAGAATTGATTAAAAAATATCCTCTTCCTGCAAATAATGAAGTTGATGACAGTGCCTCTTTTCTGCAACCTATATCTCATTCATACAAAATGCTATCAGACTTGTTTCAGGAAAAAACAGTCATCAGAAGAAGTCTGGTTTTGGTGAACTACAATCCACCTCTTAAAGAAGCTTTAGCTGCAACTACTCCAGCTAGTCGATGGCACTTTGAACGAATTTGAACCCGTTAAGGTCAAACCTCAAATGGCTTCAAAAAACCCGAAGAGCCTGCCTCGTTACGAACACAAGAACAATTTTTTTTGCGAGGCGGGCAGAAACCGTTAGAGACTCCTCGACAGGATTTTCTGAAGAATCGTCGGTTTCAACAACCTTATCAGCCGCAGTCTCAGTTGAAGACAGCCAACAGGAACAAGGGGAATTTCAGGAGGAATTAAATAATTCAGTAAGTAAGGTAGCTGGTAGGCTCAGGTATTTTATACATAAATGAAAAACAATTTCCTCAGACCCGATTATTTTATCTTGGGTGTAGGGTTACAAAATACCCTTCCATAGAATCCCACATCAACAGTATTCGAATCATAGAAATTTGTCTATATCGGAAAAACTCCAGCTTTTTTCCTCAATTTCTGAACTTACAGAAAAGGGAGTCGTAGTAGAATATACTCCTCTGGAAGGCCAATTTCTTTTGCCTATTTTTCTAGTTCCGAAACCGGACGGTTCGAATAGGTTTATTTTGAACTTGAAAAAATTAAACGAATTTGTTGACACAGAACATTTCAAATTGGAAGCTCACAAAACTGCGATTAGATTAATGAGTAAATATTGCTTAATGACAACCTTAGGTTTAAAAGATGCTTTAAAAGATGATTTACGATTCGGGGTTTCTTTCAGTTATTTACCTTGATGATTTGTTACTAATTGGCGAAACGCACTCCTAATGCTTAAGGAATCTCAGCAAAACTCGTGAATTGCTACAAAGGTTAGGGTTTTTAATCAACGAGAAAAAGATACAGGTTATTCCAAGTACCTCTTCTCTATTTTTGGGTTACATATTCGATTCTTCCGAAATGGTTCTGAAGCTTCCTACACCAAAAAGGCTAGCTATTTTTAATCAGATTAAAAAATTTCAAAAACTTACAAAATGTAAAATCCGGGAATTGGCCTAGTTTATCGGTTCCATCGTAGCTTGTTGTCCTGCTTTATCTTACAGTTGGTTATATACCAAAGACTTCAAGAGACAAAAGAATCGTGCGCTTTTTCATAACGAAGGCAACTTTGATGCTCAAATTATGTTAGGATTAAATAAGAACGACCTATTATGGTAGGAAAATAATATAATATCGGGATTTAAGTCTCTGAGAAACATCGAATTTGTTATCGAAACCTTCACAGATGCTTCCCTTACTGGTTGGGGTGCTGTCTGCGGTTCTGAGAAAGTTCACGGCTTTCGGACTCAAGATGAGCATCAACTGAATATAAATGCATTAGTATTAAAAGCTGCTCTCTTTGGCCTTCACTGTTTTACTAGAAATTTAAATTCTTGTGATGATCTATTGAGAATAGATAATACAACAGCTATCTGTTACATTAATAAAATGGAAGGAATTCAGCATGTTCATTTAAATAAGACAGCTAGAGAAATTTGGAAATGGTGTGAGGAACGAAATATTTTTATATTTGCGTCTTATATTAGCTCCAAAGAAAATTTTGAGTCAGACCTCGAATCCAGAAAATTATTGCCTGAAACTGAATATGAATTAGCTGATTTTTCTTTCAGAAAAATAACTAAACAATTTGGAAAACCAAATATTTATTTATTTGCTAGCCGAACAAATAATAAATGTGTGCCTTATGTATCGTGGAAAAAGGATCCCTGTTCTGTAGCAGCAGATGTTCTTACGTTATCTTGGAAAAAATACTTTTTCTATGCTTTCCCACCTTTTGCAATTATTTTAAAGGTCCTTAACAAAATAAAATCTGAGGAATCTGAGGGTATTGTAATTATTCCAAACTGGCCTACTCAGCCTTGGTATCCTGTTTTTTCATCAATGCTGATCCAAGAACCGATTTATTTTGAGCCAAAAATGAATCTCCTACTTTCTTGTAATAGGGAACCGCATCCACTTTGGAAACACCTTACCCTGGTGGCAGGGAGGTTGTCCGGCAAGCATTGAGGGGAAAAGAAATTCCAGAAACCTCACTTGAAATATCTGTGGCTTCTATTCAAAACTCATTGATGAAGAACTATGATGTGGCTCTTAAGAAATAGCGGACCTTTTCTCTACGCAACTCGATAAATCCTTATAAGCCAAAAGTTCCTGAGATTCTCAAGTTTCTTACTCAAGAGTACGAAAAAGGCTCTTCGTATAGTACAATCAACTGTACTAGGTCTGCGATATCTTTGATTGTAGATTCTCGAATCACCAACGATGAGAGAATATAAAGGTTTTTCAAAGGAATTTCGAGATTAAGACCAGCTCGCCTCAGATACGACCACGCCTGGAATCCGCAAGTGGTTCTAAATTATTTTTCATCCAAACCAACTAATGAAGACTTGAATTTTAAGGATTTATCCAAAAAGCTTGTCACGCTACTAGCTCTGACTACAAGTCATAGAATGCAAACCTTTGCTTCTATTGAAATCAATAGCATTAGAAAGTCTCGAACTTCAATTGAAATTCAGATTACAGATCAGATAAAAACATCGGGTCGCAATAAAGCGCAACCCATTTTACTTTTACTATATTATCCAGAAAAGAAACTCTGTCCTGCGTCGGCTCTTGAATCTTACTTGGAAGCTTCCAAGTCCTTATGAAAATCCACTGGGAAATTGTTTATCTCTGCCAGAAAACATCATCAAGACGGCTCATCGCAGACCCTGAGTCATTGGGTTAAGGATATCTTAACAAAAAGCGGAAATGATACGGAAATCTTTTCCGCGCATACTACGCTACATGCAGCTACTTCTAGTGCTAAGAATCTTGGAGTTGATTTGGATTTGATTAGAAAGACAGCTGGCTGGACTAAGAATTCAACCACGTTTGCTAGATTTTACGATTATTCTATCGTAGAAAATAGACTACAATTCGCTAATTCTATATTGAATTCCCATACTTAATTTATCTTCATCCAAGAAATTTTTCTTCAACTTTCCTATTTTTATATAAAAGTATAAAATATCTTTAATGCTTCTCCATTGTAACAAATAAAATAAGTTGCCGTATTTCTTGTTGCTTTCAACATCTACCATTTGATCTTGAGGAGGAGACGCGAAATACAATTTATTGATTGAACGAACTTACCTGCAAGTGAAGTTCGATCCTAATTGTATGAGCGTCTCCTCCGAATAGATCAAACCCACCCTATTTTAAATACCCATCATCTAATTTTAATCAGATCCCTAGTTAATACGGAAACGCTTCCAATAAATGACAAGGCTCGCGTATCGCAGAACAGAAGAGGAATGCGCGCCATATTTTTTCTATTTAACTTTGAAAATCCTGGATCTACTGACCGGAAGTCGGGGGACTACTATTTGATCTATTCGGAGGAGACGCTCATACAATTAAGGATCGAACTTCACTTACAGGTAAGTTCGTTCAATCAATAAATCACTATAGTATCATTTTTTAAAAATATTTTGTCTTATTATAATATAATTATAATATACGCGCGAATAAGGCTCGATGGACACTTTCTAAAATCATCTTTCAATTTATAATCATTTTTTCTTTTTCATTTTCTCCGTCCACGAGGTGCCAAAGTCGCAACTGTACTGATATTTAAATTTCTGTGAATTACTTGTGTCGAAAATAGCAAAGTTATATTTAATTAAAAAATAATCACTTCCACGCCTGCCTTGCAGCTGCTGTAGCTTTAAGTCTTATTATTGCTGCCACACCACTCTATCAAGTTGAGGCTTGAAATCAAAACATTTTCCTTAATTAATATAATCCGTTACCGCAAAACTGTTGACATAATAATAATATTATAATCAAAATTACTCAGGTGCTTCGGTGGATAGAAACTTAGGATAAAAAAGGAAATTTGGAAATCGAATACAATACCATAATATGCGCCTAGTAAAATAGATTTCAAAATTGACTGCCTGCTGAGTTTTGTTGTTTTTTTAGTTTACGGCACATTTTAAAAATTGATATTCCTAGTTGGTCAACCCTTTCTGTCTTGCGTTTAATTTGCATGACATATATAAATTAAAAAATATTTCAAATAATAACTCAAGCTGTGATAACTAGCCAAAAATAAATAAAAAGAGCATTCCATAAATTGTTAGCTCTATCACAGTTTATTATAAATTCGCTTGCTGTTTTGAGTGGAGCACTAAAGGATAAGGATTACTAAATGTAAGGGCGCTCATAAAATACTATATTTTTTAAACAAATAAATAGTTTTAGATTGAAAAAAGGAACGTTTCTTAAAATCGAATGAATCATAGTTTCCTCGGAAAACTTAATTTGTTATCACTGTCCGGAGTCGACGCAACACCGTAAAAAAAGTGTCAACCCCACATCGTCAACTTTGGACAACATTTTCTCATAATTGAATGGTTCTTCGCCATCAGACATTTTTGATATCGATTCAGCAACACATCAGCTCAAAAAAATGTTTTCGTTTTTGTTTTTAATTGCGAATTAGATTTTTACAAAATGTACAATACCTGCAATTTTTGTAAGGCCAGCTTTTCATTACTGCTATATAAAAGCTGTTTAAAAAAATAATGCTCACAAGTCGTCCGTATATTTCATAGGGGCATCATTACAGTCTTGGGTCATCTTTAGGATGATATCTTTCAAATAAATAAACACATTTTACATTTAGGATTGCGAAAGAAAAAACCAAAACTAGACGTTGTGAATTATAATTTTTCTAATCTTATCTTATCCGTTCAACAAATAAGTATAGAGCTGCGCACTCGTATAGTGATTAGATATTAAGGCGCAAAAAGTTAGACATAGTTTCTCAGCCAGCCATCTTAGTTCTCTATCCTTTGTGGAATCTTGAAAAATGATATCCATTATTGGCGCTCTATTCCTCACACTAGTGGTTTTCCTCAATTTTATTCGTAAGTCCAACATGACAAAGTAATTAAATATCTCATACATTCTTCTGAAGAATATTTTTAATTTGGTAAATTTACTTTTATATGACAAATATGTTCGAAGAATCAGTGATAAGAAGTATGTGGTGTGTTGTCCATATGTTCATATATTTTGAATAAATGTTTGTCATTGAAAATATTGGAAATGTATATTATTTGTGGAGATTATGATTTAAATACTGTAATGAAATTATCATAAGTGTAGCATGAATTATATTTGTTTTTTTTGAAAAGGTTTTATTTTGACTTCCTTTTTTCAATTCATCTTTCTATTACTAATAATTTTTTTTTAATTTGCTCCGTCTTATTATTTCTGAAATGCGACTCTAAAATATTTAATATAATTTTTTGACTCAGATTCAGAAGACCAAGTGTGGGCTTTGAAACAAAAGCATTTTTCTTAATTAATACAAGTCCTTCTCATAAAACTTATGATAAGTTGTTAGAAAATGTCACGCTGTTAGAAATTTTTGATACTTCAATACTTGGGTTCTTGGATCTAAATAAAATTTTGTTTTGCAAAATAAAGGTTCCATGCACCAGATTATAAAGAAGCATATACTCCTGGGATTTCTCGTTTCCAGAGTAAATTAAGGTGATAAGAAATGATAAGAAAATTCTACCGCGAGTCAGCGATTTCAGTTCTTTATCAGTGACTACAGATTAAAAAAAAAGAAATATAAATACTAAGTATTATATGTTCGCTTACTATCTCTCTAAAGCAATACTTACCTCATTGCTACTTTACCGAATTTTTTTCTCAACAATTGAAGGGTAGTGATAAATGATGGAATTAAATACAAAACCGCAAAGTTTCGGGAGAGGCTTTGATGCAATAATAATTTCAAAAAATATTGACGCAGAACGGAAAACAATAGTTTGCAACAAAAAATTTCTAAAAACAAAATCTGTTAGTTTTTCTAATTATAAATAACCCAAACAGATTATACTTTTCAAACAAATAAACAATAAAATTTAATTAGAAAAACAAATTTTTATTGCGCTACTTGCTAAAAAATATTGTAACAATAATAACGTGCATACAAATGAAAATTTAAGGTGGAAATAGTAAACATCACATTTATATGAGATGGACATTTTAATATTTACGCCCACTTTTACTTTTTGTGACATTATTATTTTTTGTTATTTCTTTCTATTGTTATTATTTTATTAATACAAGCCCCTTTTTACTTTTTTCTTCTGAATATATTTCAATAAAAGCTTTTTCTAATTATTTGTTGAAATATGTGATTTTATTCTGTGACATAAACATTATATTCTGCAAACTACTATAAGTAGATTTATATAGTTTTATCTAATTTCTTTTTATATTTCAAGGGTCGCAGGGTGAGGTAAAAGACAAATTGAAAACTGTACAGGAACGAAAAAATATTCTGTAAAAAGGATTTAAACATAGTTTCATAACAAAATGTGATTTTATATCAGTGTCCTAAGTCATCTCGGGTATAGTAAAAAAAAGTTGCGTCAACTTTGGACTATCTTTTCTCATAACTGCATGGTTCTGTGTCATCAAACATTTTTGGTATCGATTCAGCAACACATCAGTTCAGAAATATATATTTCATTCTTTTTAATGGCGAATTATATTTTTACAGAATGTGAAATTTCTGAAATTTTTGTAAAACCAACTTCTCATTACTACTATAAAAAAGTGAGATCGAACAAATACTTTCAACACAATATGTATTCGTTTTTTAAGAATTTGCTATGCAAACAAAAATCTCGGGAAATATGTCCCTTATCTCGTTATATTCTGACACCTCTCATTTTCTCTTGTATCTTATAAATTTTAAAATATATTTCTGTTTAAAAAATCATGTTTTGGGGGGACCCCCGTATTTTCCTAAGGAGCATCTATAATGTATGAATTGGGTCTCCTTAAGAAATAATATTTTTCAAACAAAAAATACATTTTATATTTTAAATTGCGAAATAATAAGTGAAAAGAATATTCTTGTCATAAGGTATAGTTTTCAACAATACAATCCTATATATCTTGAAAATATTATCTTAAAATCTGAGATAATCTATGATAACAAGATATTATTCTTGCAATTAAAATTTTAAAAAACTCAATAAATGAAAATATTCTATGCTCAAAAATGCGAATTAAGTTAGTTTGTTTATAAAAATGGTTTATCCACTCATCGCCGAAAGTTTGGGAATTGTTCTCGGCCAGAGAAATGGTTGAGCCCCCATACAACTTATAAGATGCCTTCCTTATATAAGCAGAAACTGTATAAATATGGGTGGGGGGGGGGATTTCCAGAAAATCTTTTTTATTTTTTTTTCATCGAATGTCAAAAACGTGAAAAGAAGATTTCCAGGAAAACCGCACCTGTTTTATTTTTCCGAATATTTTTACAAAATGTATGCTAATACAAGAAAGGCACCCTATCACTTTTATACGGACTAAGACATTTTCGAGGGCGACAGAATTTTTTTTAATATCGTTTTTGATTTTCGTGTCGTAAACAATGCAAGACATCACTATCAAGCAAGATGTATTATAGTAGTACTTTTCTGGATGTGTACATTTGTGTCTCAACAATTTCGTACCTTTGGTTGTTTCCGTTAAAAATACAAAAATTCGGTTTTTCAGATATAACTTTTTTCAAAGTTAAGCAATGGTTTACAAAAACAAAAATCTAAAGATATGTAGTACTATTAACCACTTATTTCTAAAAAAACTTAAAATTCTAAAAGTCAGGTTTTTGAGAAAATGTAGTTTCAAGAAGTTGTGCTAAACCCTTAACGAATAAATTGTGGGCACACCAATTGGGTTGGTACTACCGCCTCTTTCGTGTTATTGAGGGCACAATTTAGAAAAGAAAGAAAAAGGGAAAGAGAAAAATATTAAATATAGACAATTATTGGACCGACAGAAAAGAGTGGCACTCAATAGAATTTTTCCTTCGTATTTAGCTATTTGGTGGAAATTCTCGATTACGCGAGGTTCTACTTTTTCGTGCTCGATGGTAAGGGGATGGAGCACGTATGGTTACGCTTGGGGGGGCACCTGCCTGGGCAGCCCTCCGCTTCGCGGCGATGCGCTTTCTTAAACTGGGCCGTTTTCTCGGCTCGCGACTGTGATTTTCCCTCGGCATGAGTCAAAACCTGTTCTTAAAGGAAAAAACAAACAAAATCAGACAAACTTATCCGCTGCGGATCGCGCACTGAAAAAGCCCCTCACATAGGGGACATTCAATAACGGTATAGCACAAAAAATAAGTCGGTGGGCCGGAGCCAAGGTACGCGGCAGGAAACCGGTGAGTCGCTGACGCGCTGACGGGGGGGATTCCCTGGCCCACTGGAAAAACACGCACTGCTCGATGTTGACGTGCTTAGAGGGACAGGCACGGTTTCGTCACCTTTTGCTCGCGCACTAGAACACTGGGGAAGTGGGGGGACACTTTCACTGGTCACCTTATCCTTTGATGGAATCGTCGGGGTGTTGTCCTCCTCCTCTTTCTGAAGTGCGTTGGCCGCTACACGACGCTTGGTCGCTAACCTTTTTCGCAGATTAAGGCGACACCTCTTCTTTTCTGGTACCCTGGCTTCCATTAAGCCTCAATCCGGGGAATTCCCTAAATGAGAAGCAACAGAGTCACCAAAAAAAAACAAAGAAAATTCTTAGCTTGGGCGGCAGGAAGGAGGGATAAAAAGGAAAGAAATCACGGGGAATAGGGAATTGTCCCCGTGGAATGCACCCTTTATTGGGACACAATGGGACCTCAGAAAATGGGTACCCGCTGAGTCCTCAACCGAGGCATTCGAAGAGAACTCATCTTGAACTCGTCATTAAGTTGGCAGTTGAGAGTGCAATTCACTGAAATGAAACAAAATTATTTATTGCAATTTACGTGCATAGTTTTTTATGTCTTAGAACAAAGAAATCCTTCTTTCGTACAAAGGGGGGAAAGGCATAATGGTCCCGGTCAAATGCAACTTTTACTGGGACCAGCGGGGACCTCAGTAAAATGGGTATCCACTGAGTCCTCAGGCGAAGCGTTTGACTAGAACTCGTGGTATACTCTTTACCAAGTGTGCAACAGAACATAAAATAGGCTGAAAATTAAACAAAAATTATTCGTCACAATTTTCGCGTGTAATTATTCATGCCTCAGAACCAAAAATCAT
>CAKNWW010348446.1:3751-15091 GCA_932074435.1 Andricus kollari | reverse complement strand
TTTACTGGGACCAGCGGGGACCTCAGAAAATGGGTACCCACGGTGTCTTTAGAAGAGGCGTTCGACTAGAACTCGTGGTATACTCGTTACCAAGTGTGCAATAGAACATAAAATAGGCTGAAAATAAAACAAAAATTATTCATCACAATTTTCGCGTGTAATTATTCATGCCTCAGAACCAAGAATCATTCTTTCGTAAAAAAGGGAGCAGTCATAATGGTCCCCGTCAAATGCGACTTTTACTGGGACCAGCGGGGACCTCAGAAAACGGGTACCCACGGTGTCCTCAGAAGAGGCGTTCGACTAGAACACGCGCTAGACACGTTGCCAAATTGGCAACTGAGTGTAGAATAGGCTGAAAATAAGACTAATTTATTTAATACAAAATTTCCATATAAAAACTCACGCTAGAGTTAATGAAAATCAGAAGTGATGGGAAGAGGTTGGATAAAGAGATGTTTTCAAATAAAACACTGCGAAATTACGTTGTGACGTGTTGAGGTCCAACACCGGTGTGTCTAGACAAAGCAGGAGGCCGAGACGGTACTTGTGGCGTTCTTCTGGTTTTGCGAAGCCCCGCGAAGTAACTTCATTGACTACCAAAGTCGTACTGTCGATTAACGCGAGATCGACCTATATTTATATTCTTGGCCGGTACGCGGAACTCGAAGCGGGAGAGCTCTGCCGCTGGTTCGCTGATGCACGAAAAGGGGGGCATACGAAGCGGCGATTCGACGCTTGTGAAAAATGGGGATGTAGAAACGTTGATCGGCCGTTCGCGCCAAAGTGGGGAGTTTTGAGAAGCGCAGAAGTGCTTTCGGTGAAAGTGGGGTACGCGACTTTTTGATTCGCTATGAATTTGGGAATCGCGCGAATTCCAATACCTTGCTTCGTCTCACCGGAGTCAGCCAATTTATTTATTCAAACAAAGATATTGGAATATTAGTACACAGTTTCTTAATCTACCTTAACTCTAAACTCATTAATAGATTATATCTTATAGTTTTATAATAACTAAATCAAAACGTCTCGCGGAAGAAAGTTATTGATTTTATATTTCTTGATTATTGAATTGTTTAACCGCTTGCGGGCGACAAAGTCCTTTTATTTTAACTTCAGAATGATATATACAAATAAGAAATCGTTCTGACAACATGACCTAGACTTCTCTTGAAATTTTTCCTAATTTGAAATAAAATTTGTCAAGATTATATCATGAGATAGTAAAGTATTTCAAAAATCTATTTCTCAGTCAATTTAATAATTTTAAAAATAATTAGCCATTTTCATTTTTCCTCAGCGCATGGTAAAAATAAATTGAGGCATAAATGTATAAAAAGGGAACTTATTTTGCACAAGTTCTTATTATTTCATAATTTTTCTTGAATTTAAAGGAAAACTGAATGGTGAGATGTTTAATATGGAGTAATATTATTAATTTTGTATTATAAATTTCTTATTTTTTCGATATGAAAAAAAGGTCTGGGACATCGTGCATTAAAATCGCTACTTCTACATTTTTTACGAAAAGAATTTTTCCGTGTACTTATCTGACGCCAGACTTCGAGAATTATTATCCTTCCAATCTTTCCTCATATTTTTCAAAAGAATTTTGATACAGTTGCTTGAAGAATCAATGGCACCAGGTATTTGGTGTATTGCCATGAATGTTTGCAATCGCAAATAGTTTTAAAACTTATTATTAAGGAAAGGTATATAAATACGATAATATAAATCATCATGAATGTAACATAAATTACATTTGTTTCTAAAAGCCTCTACTTGACTTTCTATGTGACAATGTGGGTATATATGAGTATGTATGTATGTATTCATACATGTATGCATGTGTATGTATGAGAGGGTTAAATACTGTATTCAAATTTTGGACACACTTCCACATATCCAATAGAATTTAAACTTTGCATACATACATATTTCCATCCTCGGTATGTGTCCGAATAATAAGGCGCTATCTCGATAGGATGAAATAAAAAGGTGCCATCGCGGGTGATGAAGTTTGGAAGCTTGAAAACTCCATACGAATAGTATTGGAGAGACAAGCACCCTCTAAGGTGGGAAACCTTTCTATGAGGATATTTAAAAAATAAGTAACGCTATTAGGGCGGTAGTCCCATGAAGGTAGATTAGTAGAATAGTGGAATAGTGGCATAGTTTTGACCAATTAGGTGCCTGCACAAGCTCTAGCAGTCACCTAATTGGTCAAACTGTTCTACTATTCTACTAATCTACTAAAATTACTATAGTGATCGCAAAACATTTTCATCTGAATTTTTTTCTGTACGACTTACAAAAATTAATGTTCTTCTTACAGAATTAAGTTTACAGATGGATAATGAAGGAGGTGATGGATACCGTCCCCGACCTCCAATGGGAGGGCCAAATGTAGTATACTTCCCTTTGGATCCTCTTTCACCATCGCAAAATAATCAATCTCGATTACGAAATCGTATACTATTGCCACATGACACTCGAATTCATATTGATGATGAGGACTCATACATCGCGATAGATCATACTCATCCTCAAGACAGATCTACTTTTGAAACAATAATTGATAATGCGGCGACTAGCCTGCGTCAGGCTCCAGCACCACTACAGCAAGTACCACAACCACTAGCACTACGGCCACAACCACCACATTCATCAGCGCCACAACCACCAGCATTACAGCCACACACACCACGCCGACCAGCACTACGGCCACTAGCACCACATTCATCAGGGCCACAACCACCAGCACTACAGCCACGCACACCACGCCGACCAGCACAACGGCCACACTCACCATAACCACCAGCACCTCATCCACCAGCACTATAGCCACCCGCACGACTGCCATAGCTTAATTCCTGAATGTAAGGAAAGAAAAATATAAATATTATATAAAATCTAAAATCGGCTGGACAGAAGTCTTTAATAAAATATCCTTCAAAAAACGTCAAAGGAACTCAACATTTTATTTTCCGAAAGTGACCAAATCTCTCAAAACAAACCCTCGAAAGAAACGATGGTAAAAAACGCAGGCCAAATAATACGTTCTTACTAGCATTAAATACAAAATTATACTATATATATTGTAACTGCTCGAATTTGGAGCTTAGTTAACTAGTAACAATTTCTCATAATTGTTAAATAAAATAATGATTTTTAAGAAGAGGTTTCTCATGGAGGAAAGAATAAGCTTTACTTTTCCAATAACAGGTGTTTATTCACCAAACCTAATCTAAGCTATTTTACAAAAGGTGATCCCTGTCACTGCTAACTTAATTTCTATTCGCTATAAAATCATATAAAATACTAAATTGCCTTTTAATCTTTGGCTACACAATGTAAACTCTAAGCCTTAGCTTTCTCAATCTAACAGTAAGATTAATCTTTTTATTCTTTTCGCATTATTCAATACTCTTTTTATTCTACTCTATAAAATCAGGAATTATTTTAATTCAATCTCTAAAGATCTCTCTCTTTTGCTAATTTTACTCGCTTTCAAAACCCTCGTCGGATGTACCGAATAATTAAATTCTAGGAAGGCAATGCCTTAAACTCTTATTTGAAATATTCTTATACCATGATTTTCCATACATGATAAATTCAACTCTATTTTATTTTGATATTCACACCTTAAAGATCTACGATTATTTTGACACGATGGACAATACGATAATTAGCTCAATAATGGTTTTCAAAAACAACCCTAAATCTAGGTAGAGAGGTCTCGCTGACACTACTCTTTTGCTCGCTCTCTATTACGTGACCTGAGTCGAACGCCTTGACTACAGGTGTCTGCCTACCTGCGCACTGGAGGGACCAGGATAGGAATTTCCGAAAATAAGGATCAACGCCTTTTGTGAAGTCTGGATTTTACCAGATGGAGAGATTTTTTCTCTAGATAATTATATTTCAATCCTAAAAGCTATTGAGAAATCGGTGAAACCTTCTCGAGGCTTGGCATTCAAGTTTAATCGTTTTTATAACCAGGATTTAAGAGTGGACTCAGGCCTGATCATAAGCGACTAAAGGTTTGACCGACAAGTCATAAATTTTTACATTTACCTTTCTCACTCAGGGTACACGGTTGACCATGCTCCGAGTGTCTAGCAAAATGCAGAAATTTTTCTATGACAAGGCTGCACTTTTATGTGGGCAAATATGCCAGACAAAAATAATCCAAGTTTTCATTTGGATTTTCTCCGTGAAAATCCTAAGTCTCAAAAGAGTAAAATATTCTAAGTCTTTATTCGGATTTTTATCCGTGAAAATTTTAAGTCTCAAAAGAAAACGAAAATTCTAAGCCGATTCAAGCTTTAAAAATTCTTCCGAGAAAAGCCAAGTAACTTTATATGGCACGCACAAGACAGGCTATTCAAAAAGTTGATCTCTTATAGGTAGGAGAGAGAAGTGGACTTCGTTCCGACCTTAGAGAAAACTTTCCTTTACAGAGATAGATTTAGGGACTTAGGTTTCTTACGCCTAAGAACTCAAATCTATCCCAAGTTCCCAGAGAGCTGTACAAGAGAATACAAGAAATATAATTTCTTGGCTACCCTTGAGGCACTCCCCAAGACCTGATGCGTTTGCCACGCAACCCCCCAACTGACTTTTTGGGCCGCGCGTTTAGTGGGAGGCTGCGAGTCTGCGCTCTGGTTTTGCCCTCCAATGATGCAATTTATCTGGAACAAAGCGAGCAGGCAAGGAGTTTTGCCTATGAGAAGGCTGTGTTACATAACCCGCTGGTTACAATATATATACATATTTGTAAGAATTCATAAAAATTTCACAATAGAATGTTGCGAGGTCACTCGAATCTGCCAAATACTATAAGTGAATAAAAAATTGTTGTCAATAATAGATTTTAATATTTTAATTATTCGTGTCCCAGAACCAAAATATTTTCAATAATGATCATATGAATTACAGAATATGTTATTACAAAAATTTCTTGAAAATGCACATTTGGCGGGCCTATCTTTATAATGGACTGTGAATGAATTTCCGAATAATGTAATGTGTTTTGTATGTAGTAAAGCTGCATAGGCGACTTTCCTATAGATTTCGATTGTAATAAGAACATTCGTCAATGCTTATATTAATAACTTCAATAGTTTTCACCTGCCCTTACATTGTCTTTACGTTATATTTTTTTAATTTCAATATTGTTATCTGCAAGGGTTGCGATGTATACGCCTGTTGAGTAGCTGTGACAGTGCCACCAATTGGGAACTATCAGGAAGAAATTTGAATTTCATTCAAAGTTAACGAGAAATCTTGCAGTAAATAATTAATTTTAAACCGCAATAAAACATTTGTAAATACAATGAATTCATATTCGCTGCTTATTAACGTGCAACATTTTGATCTTTAAAATGATCCTTTATTCATTGAGTTGACATTTTTTCTTCACTTACTTTATTAACGTCAAAGCCAGAGGACTCGAATTTTCTCGCCGATAGTAGTCGAGGAATCCCAATCTTTCTTGGGACTGCAGTTTTCAGTAAGGTTTATAAAATTGGCTTTTTCGTGTAAGTTTTTAGTAAACTCTACTTTATTTAGCAATATTTTTAAGGGAAAGATTATTAGTATTGGACGTTTGAGCCAACCATCTTTTAGTCTTTAATATAATAACTTTTACATTGAACGCAGGTTATCCAAAAACGTTTTGCCTATATTTTAGCTTTTTATTCCATTTAGCATTGTAAGTACGACATATCACAATCTGAAAACCCTATATCTGGAATTTCTTTAAGGAAACTTGATGGCGACAAAGGTTTGAGATAATTTGTGTCTTCTGAAATACAGATTATATCTCAGAAAATTATACTCAACTTTGCCACAGTGCATGGAAAATTAAAAATATATTTCTTGTCCCAGCTTTTGATAAATAAAGGCTCAGCGTAATCTACTTTGACTTAAAAAATTTCTGCACCTTTAACGCGATTAAGAGGCAGAAGAGGATTCTCACTTTCTAAGTTTTTCACTTGTTGCCTTTCGCAGATAAGGCAATTTAAAATGATCAATGTAACTTAAAATTGTTTCCGTAAATTGTTCACAATTTATTAAAACTCCAGCAAGACCTAACCTTCCGTGAGTTTATTGGACAATTAGAAAAATTATATCCTGATTAGCATCCAGAAGAATTGGACACCAAAATTGCAGATCATCATTTCAATTAAAGATTTTAGTTTTCGCAGAGAATAAAACCATCTTTATTTATTATTGTTTTAAAATAAGACATCTTATTTTTAATAGGTCAGAAAAAATACACTCTTAACAGTTGTGGTTCCGCCGCTTTCATTATTTTTATAAACAAGATTCGAACGGATCAACAATACGTGTCGTTTTGACCACCAATTGCATTTTACTTTAACGTTACAAAAATTATGTAATATTCTTCAATAGAAATATTATGGTCTGAAAATCACTATTTCCTTATTTTTATTTATTCGTGCGTCTTGTTATAATGTAACTAAAGGATCCACAAGAATAACGTCTGGTGAAAACTCTTTTTTAAATCAACTTTCAATTGCTAATAGTTTTTTTCTTTTTAATTTGCTCAGCCACCATGACGCTAAAGTTGCTAATGTGCTAAAGCGTAAATGTCTATGGTAAACTTGTGTCAAAAACAGGAAAATGTTATTTATTTGGTATTCCTCTATCACCAGCACACTGTTACCCCTCTAGTATTTTTCTTATTTGTGAAAAGCTATATCCATAAAGTACTTGATACTCGACCTGCGGAATGGACAAGGGAAATGTGGGAACTTTCAGTATTCTATAATACTATAAAAAGCTAGGAAAAATGTTTTAAATGATTTCCCGACTTTCCAGTACGATGGACATTCTGCTTCTTTTAGACTAGTAGCTTTTAAAAGACATGCTGGCATGTTTAAAAAAATTTCTCGCTTGCTTCACTGAGAATCTTGTAATAATGTTTGTTTGTTTTTCAATAATATTTAGTGGTGCTCGGATGAAAAAAATGACGTTTCTCACACACATTTAAATTACTTTAAACACAATGTATATATTTAAATTGAACCTGGCGCTAACGTAATGACTATGTCAACTTTACATTTTTTGTTTTATCACTCTTTAAGGAAATTTAAAAGGAAAAACTGAACTTTAGAGCCCGACTACTACAAGTGTGAGCAGGTGAGCAGGTATTATTTGGTAATAACCGTTCGATATTTTGAGCTTTCGAAAAATTTGCCTAGAAATCGAAATGAAAATCCGAGATGATCACCATCTGAGAAACGTTAAGTTCCTGAAAATAAGAAATTTCTTTAAGAAGACGGCAGGAAAACATCTAAACTTCGGGACCTTTTTTTCTCTCCACTATTAGGGTATGAAGTCCTTCAAAGTCAAATTTTCCAGTAAAAATCCTCCAACATCTAGACAATAGCTAGACATCGGGTTGAGGCCCTTCGTGTTTTTGGTAATTTTGAAATTTTCTACAATTAATGTCTTACGAGCCCTAACAAGGGAGGCATTTGGTTCAAAATTTCAGGCAAAAAATCTACGTAATTTATAGACGGCCTCTAATTACTTCAATTCATTTAGTAGATCAACTTTTGTAGCTAACTCTGAAATTATGATGGGCTGTCTTTTGGCTTGTCTTCGGTACTTGACATATTTTGTTAATCATTTCAAAAGCCGATGCAACACAGTAAGAACTACTCATTCATTTTCATCTGGGATCCTTTTTTGGGCGTTCTACACGGTGGTCCTGAAGCATGTTTGGGTTGACCTAAATTGTCGCCGGAAATGGGCTACGCTATTCGATTCTGTAGTATTCAAGCTTTTGAAAACCGTCTTTCTGAAAATCCTAGCTGCTCGTTTTCGAAAATGGCGGCCAAAAACAGTTTTCTTTTCATTTTTGAAGTGCTCAGTCAATGTTGAACCGGTTGATTTCTAAATTTTTTTCATTGAAGGTTACAACTTATATTATTTATATTGACAGAAATTAATCAGGTTATAAACCGAGAAATATATTTGATAAATTCTAATTTATTCATATGTACATATAATGATAAAGATACAATGTTATAATATATAAGTTGATATTTAAATGCGCTCTGACGAAAATTCAACAACGGCCTTCTTCAATCTCATAGAAAACGAAGGATCCTCGAGTGAATTAATCTTATAACGACCCCAAGTGTCCAAGAATTCATGATGTACCGACTCCCCTGCTTGTTCGGACCATAAACCGAGTCCATCGTTATACAGAAAATGTATACAATTTTTCAAATGTTCTATTAATACGTGCACTTTCAATGTTGTAGACACATTTGTACTTTTAAAGTTTTTTTTTAACTGATCAATTTCATTCTTCAAATCCCCATCGATTTTTTGAGTAGTAAAACTAGATGAAACTACTTTGTCCATCGCTTTGAAAGCTGAAACATACGGCACTAGACCAAAGTAACCGATATTCTCTGTGTAAATTTCTGGATCTTGAAGGGCATCTGAGGATTTCGAAAGCTGACGACACGCATTTCCTTCGAAAATTTCACCATGATAATTTTTGGTGATCAAACCTAGTTTTTTGGGCCATAACAATGCTTTCTCTCTTCCAACGAGAGGAACAAGGACATCCCAAAAAAGATGATTTACATACTCTTGCAGTAAATGCATTTCGGGAAGAACACATTTCTCAATGACATACGTGCTACTATCACATTCTATAAGTGGAGGATTAATTGTACTGTGGTTATGCATCGCAAGCTTCTTTTTATCAAATGAACTGAATTTGAAATAATCATCTTTTAAATCGCCATAAATTTTCAAACGTAAACTATTATCACTGACTATCAGAGCGTCGATCATTTCAGGATCAGTTTCAGAAATTTGATCAGGCCAATAATTTTCTTCCGTGCCTTTTAAATCTTTCAAAGTACCAAAGCAGTGCGGACACGGGTACATAGACGTAGCAGTTTGTTGGCCATTTATAATTAATAAAACTTTGAAGTCCCAGACTAATTTGAATGGAATCTTGTTTATTTGAGTTAAATTAAAAAGCAACTTAATATTATAATATGTTTCTTTTATTTGTGGCACTGCACACAATAAAATCAGTCTTTTAACACTAGTAAGCTTCGCTTTCTTAGCAGTTGATCCAGCTTCTGCATGCGTCGTTCTCTTACTTTCTTCAGGTAAATAGTTTTTAGGCATTATAGTCAAGCACATTTTAAAAAAATTTTGACCACCATCAATCATGAGTTTTATCGTGTAATTATCCAATAAGTCTCTTTTTTCCAAAATGAATTGTAGTAATTTTGTAGCATTAGCCCAAACAACGGGTCTTTTTATTTTGATTTTTGAATCAGTAGTATCAAATTCATTATTTGCATTGCTGTAATAATCATCTAAAAGTTTGGATTTTTCAGAAACATGGTCTCGATAATTTGTTGGTACAGAATTTCGGCAATAAAGCTATTGACTTAAAACTTTTTCCTACTTGAAGTACATGAAATAAGGTTTTGTTTTCTTTGCCGGAGGACTCAAAATATTGATTAGGGGCCCTAGGAGGTCAGCGTAAACGCAATACTTTATTTTTAGAGAAATCTTTGCACGACTCGTGATTTCGGACGTCATAGTGAACAAAAATTACTGTGGAAGGTCTAATTTTTTTTTGTTAATATCTCTTCTTGAAGTTAAGCAAAAAAGTTTTTTGGAAAAAACGATTTTTCGAAGTTTTAAAACACATTAGGGCAAAAAAAAATTTTCAAACAATTTTTTTTTTGCCTAATTGGTCAATAAAAATTGAAAAATTGTCTTTATCAAAAAAGTCCTTCACTGAAATTCAAGTCCAAATGTTAAAAAAAAAATCAGACCTCCTGGAACGATTTTGGTTCACACTACCGTCCGGAATTGCGATTGACCCAATGATTTTTCGAAAAATAAAGTATTGTGTTTAAAGTAACCTCCTGGGGCCCGTAATCAATATTTTAGACGTTCGGCAATGAAAATGAAAGCTTATTTCAAGTACTTTCAGTAGAAAAAAGTTTTAAGTCGATATCTTTATCAGAACGATTTTTACATCCCAATGAAAAACAAATTTAGAAATCAACCGGTTCAACAGTGACTGAGCACTTTAAAAATGAAAAAAACTGTTTTTGGCCTCCATTTTCGAAAACGAGCAGCTAGGATTTTCGGAAAGATGGTTTTCAAAAGCTTGAACACTACAGAATCGAATAGCGTAGCCTGTTTTCGGCGACAATTTAGGTCAACCCAAACATGCTTCAGGATCACCGTGTCTAATATGATCTCATAAATAGTCTATTTTAGTACCAGTTTCTGTCTTGTTTAGTTTGCTAACTTAGGGTGCATTGTTTTAATTGTTCCAAACTTCAATCTTACAAACAAAAAATAGATGAAAAGACCAGGAATGGGAACGTTTTAGGATAGACCAGTCCGGGTGCGGACTCCACAACCGTGCCTTTTAAATTCCTGAGTAAATCGAAGAATTCAAGTTATTCGACTAAATCCAAGAATTCACGTAATTCGATTAAATCGACGAATTTAAGTTATTCGATTAACTCGAAGAATTCAAGTAATTCGAATAAATCGAAGAATTCAAGTAATTCAATTAAATCGAAGAATTCAAGTAATTCGACTAAGTCAAAGAATTCAAGTAATTCGATTAAATCGAAGAATTCAAGTTTTTCTATTAAATCGAAGAATTCAAGCAATTTGAAGGAATCAAGTAAATCGAAGAATTCAAGTAATTTGAGTAAATCGAATAATTAGAGTAATACGCAGAATTCGACTTAATAGAAGAATTGCAGTAATTCGACTAAATCGAAGAATTTCAATAATTCGAAGAATTCAGGTAATTCGATTAACTTGAAGAATTCAAGTAATTCAAGTAAGTCGGAAAATTCAAGTAATTCGAAAAATTCTAATTATTCGAAGAATTCAAATAATTCCAAGAATTCAAGTCATTCCAAAAGTTCAAGTAATTTCAAGAATTCGAGTAATTCTCTGAACACAAAGAATTCTCTAAATTCAAGTAATTCAAGGAATTAATTAATTAGTCCAAGAATTTAAAATATTGAAGTAAATCGTGGAATTCAAGTAGTTGGCGTAAACCGAAGAATTCAAGGAATTCCGTGAATTCAAGTTATTCGAGAAATTATATTATTTCGATGAATTAAAATAATTCCAAGAATTCAAGTAATTCGAATAAATTGACGAGTTCAGTAACTCGACTAAGTCGACGTTTTCAAATAATTCGAAGAATTCTAGAAGCGCTCTGAATTCAAATTATTCGAACAATTCAAGTAATTCTCTGAATTCAAGTTATTCGAAGGATTCAAG
>CAKNWW010348439.1:0-24886 GCA_932074435.1 Andricus kollari | reverse complement strand
TCGGTCTGCCGATTGAATAATAATAAACTTGGGGCATCAATAATCGATCCTAGAAGAAAATTGTCTCTTATACTGTCACTGCAAATTACCAATTTTTTCACCTGGCTCAGGTGCCCAAACGCCCCAGGCAGGGCGTCTGGCATTTATGGGTTTCGAAAGAAGGGTCATTTCCCAGATATATAATTCACAAACTAGGACTAATACTCTCACTTCACGAAAAACGTCACCAGCTCTTGGGGGTCGTGCATATAATACGTAACGCGTTTTTCTTTTGCTTAAATAAAGACGAGAATAAAATTGCCATGCAGCCAAAAGGGATACAACGATATAAACAAAAGAAAAACGCGTTACGTATTATGTGCACGATCCCTTGGACTATTAGTGCCAGTGCCAGTGATCTCGCGAGGCAGACGAGTGTCCATCAACTTTTTTCTTACAAATAAAAGGTAAAAAACAAGGAATATTATTATAACAAATAAAAAAATAAAATATTGCGTATTCCTTCAAAAATCCATTTAATTTCATTTTTTAGTGTGATAATTTTGACATTTTGATTTCTTCCATATTTTATATAAAGAACCATTTTTCTTACAAAATGTCCACAAGATTCATTAGAATCCGAAAATAATGTAAATATAATAATTTAAAAAAAAGCCAGCCTTAAATTACAGAATAATGTAGCACCCGGAATTTTCAAAATTTTGGAAAATCCTTTGGCCACAAACCATTAACCATAAAGTACTACAACTTCAATAAATTTAATTAAAATCGATGAAATGACTGCCAGATTTGATATTCCTCACCTGGAAAGTGTCAATAGATATTTCCTTTACATTTATTTGTAATTGAGGACAAATTTAATTACCTGTAATCGAGATCCACTTTGCAGATGGTGTTGTAAAGCACAACAACTCGCTTGCTGTTAAAATAGTCACGCAACTATATAATTTGTGACTTACACTGTTCCTTGACATCTATAACGCCCCTACCTCCTCTATGTCGTGGTAGAACTACCCTTTCAATCGCCGAATTACTGTGGTGCATTTGGTGCTTTGTCATTTCTACATGGATGATTCTGTTTAACCTTTCAAGGTCTGTGTTCGACCATTTGATGAGCCCAAAGGAGTACGTTAGGACAGGGATGGCATGGGTGTCGATTGTCCTGATCTTGTTGCCGCTAAGCTTTTCTTAACTGTCGTATGCCTCTCGGATACCCTTAGAGTCGAGAATAACAAGGTATTTACATGACTTGCCCTTAGCTATTACCTCGATTTTGATTGGTGAGATCTGCCTGATCATCTCGCAGCTCACCATCACCAACGTCCCGCATGCTGTGATCCCAGCGGTAGCTCGAGGGGCGCCCCGACGATCATCGGGAAGCGACAAGCATTTCAAAACATTTAACAGACTCCATGATAATTTATGGGTTTTGGTGTTCCTCTTAGTCCCTTTCCTCTTCATTCTCTGCCTGTCTGGCATGGGAATCCCTGTGAATAGCAATGCTACAGCCAACATAGCCATCCAAGTCATGAGAGAAAAGCTGGTCAAGATGGGGCCTTCGCCCCATCTGGCTTCGAATCACCTCCGACGTAGCATGCTTTCTATCCAGCTTACTAGGTGTTCTGGCACACCACACATCAAAGCCTCTCGATAGATGACTTCTGGAGGGGTATAGCTGAAGGAACCCTCTATATCTAATCCAGCTGCTGCTCTAATTTCGCCACGACAGCATGGAGCGCAGTTTCTACCGAGCAGCCTGCTTGAAAGGTGTGCTGCCCTCTGTGGAGTGGGGAGGCTAAAAGCACCTCATCCCTGACATATCTCTCGACCAGCTTCTCTAGCATCTTCAGGATGACGGACGTTAAGCTGATGGGCCGCAAATCTTTTGCAGCGGTGTAGCCCTCCTTTTCAGGTTTGGGAATTTAGACCCCTCTGCCATCCTGCCATGTCGATTGCACGTGTTTTATGGCAATTCTTGCCCTAAATAGTTTCGTCAGTGGAAGGACGACGAAATCCATGCCCTCTTGTAAGAGCGCAGAATAGAAGCCATCCGTCGCTGGTGATTTAAAGGGGCAGAATGGCCTAACGCTCCATTCCACCTTCTTGATATCCACGACCTTGGCGGCTAAATTGCAATTGGCCGTTTCTCTCTCTTGACCAAGGCCTTCCACCTTTCTGTCACTTTGCGTTTGCTGAAAACCCGGAAAGTGGACTTCCATCAGGTGATTCAGCGTTGCTTCTTCGTCCTCGTCAAATTCACCATCATTGAGCCTTATGAGCCCGAGGTGAGCTTCCTGATTTTTTTTCCAGAATCTTGTGGAGCCTCGCTGTGTCCTGAATATTCTTTGATTTCTCACACAAACCTCTAATCTTCCTGTTTATAAATTCTTATATATTTATTATATTTATATTGAGCCACCTTATAGATATCCCAGTCTGAAGGCAACTTAGTTCTGTTTTCCCTATTGCACAATGTTTTAGTATTTTTAAGGAGTTTCTCCATGTGGGTATTTCTACCATTCTGCTCCTTTCCTAGACACTTTATATGAGTTCCAAAATGTATTTCTGGTATTTCTGAAAACTGCCAGTTTTCCTAGCGTTAACTGGAACGAGATATATTTGTGGTCTGAGAGTGACTCCTCATCGAGGACTCTCAAGCCCACTATCCTGCTCCTCAGTTCTTCCAAACATAGACTCAAATCGAGAAACTCACTAATGTTTTTAATCTGGAATGTGGGAGTATCACACCGATTCAGAATCTCCAGCTCAGTGCCTGCTAGGTATTCAATTAAATCTCTCCCTCCACCGTTGATGTTTGTGCTCCCCCACATTGTATGGTGAAAGTTTGAATCACAACTCAACAGCAGAGAAATCCTGTTTCCCTGGCAGTGCCGAATTAGAGGCGCCACCTCTCTAGGATGCGGAGGCCCCTCAGCATCGCCCGGGAAATAAGCCGAGATGATAAACACCTCTAGCCTATCTCCGCGTCAGACCTTAATCTCACCTTAATCTCATCTTAATAACGCTGAGATCCCTGGAGCAGAACTAAGGCACCAGAATCGCATCGATACCGTTGTCGGCTATGCATGCCCTTGGTGTTTTTCGCTTGGCCCCTTATATATAGAGCCATACCCATCTAAGCCACTAACAAGAACTAGGGTTCTTGGATTAGGGCAACTCCTGTCTGTACCACTGACATGCGCTTGGTGCCATTGATAGGCTAATTCCGGGCGTCTCCGGATGCTTCTGCCCCCCCCCCCCCCGGCCCACCTGGGGGGGCCAGAAGGTAACCCCACTCGCCCCTAGAGAGGGTCGTTAATCCAGGGCCGCGAGGTCCCTGGTTCAAAATTCAGGAAGAACAACAACCACAATACATCCTCTCCCCTTCGGCCTGGCTCCCTGTTCATCAGACTAAGCCTTCCACGAATCTGTTCGCACAGTGGTGTTCTTGAAACTAAGGCGCCTCAAAACGGACGACGGATCCTCAGAGGTGCCGGGAATCAGTACGATCGCTCTGCGGTTTAGCCTTTCCTTGAGTCTAAACGCTGATGAAGATATCTTTGAATCTAGGGGCACGAACATCGCGGCGCAACGCGTCAATCTATTTAAAGATTTCCTCCCTCAGCCTGTCAAGCTCCTCGGGAGTTAAACAGGCTTTGAGATAATTCGACGCAACAACAACTCTCACCAGGGCGTTGTTAGCCATCTGCGCGAAAGTGAGGCCCTGTGTATCCACAGCCTTATGCCGTTTCAACTCCCTGTTCGGGGGAGTATCTTTGAAGTCCTTGATTGTCTTGCCTGCAGAATAAGCCTGAGGAGTTGCTCCATATAAAGTTCCCGCAGCCACTGCCCTGTGCGAGTACCTTGGCTGCTGTTTGCAAGTCGCGCTAAGCGGTCGTTCCTTCTTTGTGCTCTGCCACGGTTTATCGTCCTTACGGAGAGTCCCGTTAGCTGTTCTTCCACCGTGACAACAAGATTTCCGCCACCTTTTTCAAAAGTTTGCCCGCTCCTGGTGGACTGCCCCCTGAGGAGCCGTCCACCTTTGGCGGTGGGCTAGAAGAGGGTCCCGAAACAGAGCCCTCATTGTTTTGGTTTTTGTTTGTTTTTCGGGTGCCGCTCATTGGTCCCACGAAAAGCTAGGGAAATAAGGTTCACCCCCTGCAGATTCCCGCATGAGTAGATAGTATAACTAGATAATATAGTATAGTATATAGATAGATAGTATAACTAGATAGTATGTGCCCTAGATGCTCAGGGCGTGCATGACACGCTTTGCAACTATCATCGGGAATATCTTCCCTCGAAATATGGCGACGGTATCCTAAACTAGATATGACACCGTCTTCACACGCCAAAACGAAACCCTCCGTGCCCGACCTTAATCCGGGTGATTCAAAGAAAGCAAATGTTAGCTCATACGACATCGACTGATCCTTCACAGTTCTGATGAAGATGCCGTGCATCCTCTTGTTGAAGAGCTGTTCGCGGAAGTTTTTCTCGTGCGCTTTCTCGATCCGTGCCTTCAGGAGTGAGTATTCGAGATGGGCAATGTTTGATGAATTTTGCTCACCCGTGATATTAAAGTCAAGGCCAAGTGTTGCAGCAGCCTCCTCCACTGCTTTGTACAGAAATGCTCCTTTGCCTACTTCGTTGTGTTTCGTGACCATTTTAAGAAGAGGGTCTCGTCCATTGTCGACTATATGTTCTGTACCCAGAGTAATTGAGGTGCATGCTTTTGTTCATCCATCCCGATATCAAGGGATCTGAGCTCATCCTTCCTCCATGAAACCACTCCAAATGAATAGAGTACTACAGGGACGGCAAGAATGTTCGTTGCAGATACTTTGTTCCTCGCCGATAGATAGAATGACCCAATCCGTTGAGCAAGACGTTTGTATCTGCATCGGAGAGTATTTTTTTTATAGATGTCGCGTCCTGAATGCGGCTCTGTGACACGCCAAAGTATGTATAGGTCCCTCCATCGCCAAGGTATCGTACTGCTTGTTCGTTGATGAGTTCAGGGTGTTTGTGGATCTCATTAGGTTTTCTTCTCTTCAAATTAACCTTCACGCATTTTTCTACCCCATAATCCATTCCAATCTCCTGAGTGTATTTCACGAAAATCCCTAGAGCTAGATCTAGTTGCTCTGCATTTCTAGCGTAGATCTTAGGATGATCCATGTAAAATACATACGTGACCTTATGCTTTTGATTACCAGTTTTGCCGCAGAAGTATCCTTCGAAATGACAAAGTGCGAGAGATAGTGGCAATAATGTGAGGCAAAAGAGGAAAGGGCGCATGGTGTCGCCTTGAAAGACACCTCTTTGATAGGTGACGCTATTAGTTGTGACGCGATGTTTTCTGGATGAGATAGTAAATTTGGTTTTCCAAAGCGACATCAATCTCTCTATGCACCTCACGATGAGTAGATGAACCTCTGAGCTTTCCAACAGACAGATAATAAGTCTATGGGAGGTTGAATCGAAAGCTTTCCTGTAGTCAATCCAGGTTATCGATAGGGAGCGCACAGAGTCGGGCAAAAATATGTCTGTGGAGAGATTGATATTCAGAAGCGATTTCTCAACCGATTTGAAACTTTTGTTGTTTTAAATCAAAGCTGATAAAATTTTAGTCCTATAGCTTAACCATGATTTGAAAATTTATTGAATTTGTAATTTGCCACAAATTCAATAACATTTTCTGAAATTGAACGAATTTTTTGTAATGAAATAAATAAAAGAGTGAAAATGGATTCATGGTGATTAGCAGTGATTCGTCAATTTTTTCGCACTAAACTTCATCAATTTATAATTATACAATTATATAATATTAATAATATGACAATTTATAATAAACCTATAGTAGATCATCATTAGTTATAAGCACAAATACAAGCAAAATAATCCATCCTAATTTTAATATATTAATTATTTTACATACATTAGTATTTTTAATTAATGATTATCTACTGTAGGATGGACTCCCTACTACATTACATCTTATACTGCACTGATCTTTGCATGAGGAGTATCAGAACAGATTTCGTACAGCCAAAAAGACATTTGCTTCCAGAAGCTGAAGCAATGCTTCTAAAAATTACTTAGTGCGTGTAATGTGTCTGCTGAGCAGTACAAAGTCTGATAATTTGTTTAACAAATCATCGTTTGTTATCAAATGATAGCAAGAAGTTATGTCTAATCAATTGTCTAAGTGAATGCATTCCACACAAAAATCGGGATTTTTTGTTTACAAATGTATAAGAGGGCAAAAATATCGCCTATAAAATTATAACTGAGAATAACAATAGAGGATCGTTATTGAGGTTTCTAAAAAAAATTCAATAATTAGTTATCAACAGTTGTTTACGTTGAAAACCCCGAGCTTCACCTCTAAAAATAACCAAACAGTGCATTTGTTAATTGAATTTGTTTGAACAATTATCAATTTTTATTTTATAATTAAATCTAATTAGTAACATTTTCGTATAATTTTTAGCCGATTCAATCTATAAATGGTTTAAATTTAGTGCGAATCAATTGACGAATCACTGCTAATCATCATATATCCATTTTTAATCCCTTATTTGTTTATAGCACATTCAATAAATTTGTAAACAATTCTAAGCTATCGGACAACTATTCTGGATAGTTGTTTCATTAATTCTAGGTATTTCAGATTGAATTCAAGTAGTTTTTAAAAACCGGTGCTGTTCTAAAAAAATGTGATATTTGTTATTAAATAAAAAATTTAAAAAAAAACATTTTTCAAAATCGAGCATAACAGATTTATGCAGAATTTTATCAGCTTTAATTTTTAAAAAACGCGCCAATCGAATCGAAAGAAAATGATCGGACGCACAGTGGTTTCTTTCACAGAAATTCTCAAAACTAAATTTTTAAGGTCCCTAAATTCATTAGTTTTTTCAATTTAGTTTTGTGTGCAGCAATACATAAGCCAAGATAATGAAAAAAATGGCAATTATAAGAATATTTTTTGTTTTCTAAAAGAAAATTGCTTGAATAAACTAGCTTTTAATTAAACTTAATGCACATATACTTAACAAACATCAGTGATCAACTAAATTTACAAGTTTATTGTTATAAATAATGTATACAAACAAATTCTTGAGTATATCAGTTTATTATAGAAAAAAATTACTTTGTTGTAAAACCTTTGTAATTTATTATTAGAATTGTATTGGGAACGAAAAATTGTCATCACTTGATAATCTATAAACAACTTTTAAATTCGTAAATAATATTTAACCTATTAAGTTTTTTGGACAGACAAACTGTTCAAACAAACATTATGTGAGCAATCGAAAGTTTGAATTATAATTCAAAAAATAATTATTTTTCATGAAAAATTGTCTGAAGTAAATGTTCTGATCCCAATATTTGCTTTTCTACTATGGCAATTTATCTGCACTTGTTTCTTGTTGAAAGGAACATTAGACACATTGTGAAATATGTTGGTAGCCTCTCAATTTCTAAGTCGCAATCACTTTTACGAGTTTGCCAACCAAAACTGGGTTTTAAAAAGTCCAACTCTGAGTTTCATTACTGATCAAAAGAATTACGTAAAACGTTCTGACGGTTTGGCTAGGATGTTTCCTAAGCATTTCTTATATTTGTATTGAGGCACGGTTATACACTCGAACTTGGATTTCAGCAAACTGGGTTTGTGCGTTGCGAGAACTGATGTTGCGCGGCGGTTTTCGTTGAGAGGAGTCGCGGCGGGGCCCAGAGTGGAGGATGTGTTCAACCAAGCGTGACAAACAACAGAGGGCCGCACTCAGCGCGTTAGTTGCATCAGGTTACGTCATACCGCACAATCGAGAAGAAAGTGTTCAAGCGACCCTGTCTGTTTGCGTTCAGAGTGTCCGGCTTTGTATATAGGATCATAAATAAATCCGTGCATAAATTCAAGTTCGAGTGTATTAGTTTTATCAGCATTAATCTTATTTCGTATTATTCAATTAAAAATGTAATAAAAGAAAAGCAATTCATATATTTATTCAACATCGTAGTATGCATTTTGAAGGAATCTATATTAAATGAATGTAAAAAGGGTATTTTAAATACTTTTTTTTCATTTAAGAACTGTAATAAGCGCCAAGGCGAGTGTAAGTAAAAATCAATATTTTCCTAAGTGGTGACTGCGTTGATAAAAATATTTTTGTATAACTTTTTATGTATGAATGAGAAAAGTTAATTTTAAATGTAGTTTTTCACCTGGAACTTTCTATATGTAGAAATGAAGAAAATCGATACATTGTTTTAAAAAATAATATAAAACGCAGAAATTTCTCTTGTAAGTCAATAATATTCTTTATACCTTATACTATTGCGAATATGTTACAAGTAAAATTTACATTTCAGATGTAATTCTTTTATTACTTACATTAAATATAAGAAGAATAACACATGATCGACATATTCCTATACATTACTATCATTGAGAAAGGTAATTTACATTACTGTTTATTAAGTTTACGTTTACAAACTATGCATCCCTTTGTCCCGTATGCGTCTTATAAGGTTCAAGTTTGAAAAAAGATATGTGGAAAACGCACATTAATATCAAAAAGAGGGAAACACAAAAAATGTTTTCTAATTTTCCATACACGACCATAGTAAACTTTTTACTTTCTTTAAACAAATATTTTCGAGGTCCTCATTTGACTATCAATCAAGAGAACGTATGCAAAAAGAGGATATGTGTAAATTTCTGCACAAATGTCGGCAAATAGACGAATTTACCTGCGTCGGATTTTCTTTCGTCTAATTCCTTGAATCCAAGGTGGCATTTGGCCGCCTGCATGCACTAACGCCTAAATGCCCAAAGTATCATGGGCAATGAGACGAATATAATTTTAAATCAATAACGTTACATTTACTTCAAATCAGAACAATAAATTGCAGATTTGTTATTGCCTTATAATGCATTGACTTTTAGCTTACATTAACACTTGCATTTGATGATTTTGATTCTTGGATTTTTATAATTTCTAAACAGTCTATAAGAATAATATAATCAGAATATTCTTGAGATTTCAAGTAAATGTAACGTTACTAATTGAAAACGAAATTCTTATAATTGCCCAGGTTATTTTATTGAAAATTCATCTATTTCATTGAAAAGTCAAATTTTTTGGTTTAAAATTCAACTCTTTTATTGAACATTGACCTTTTTAAATTCTAATCAGAGAAGGTATTAGATTTGTGTGAAATGTGACCCACCCCCTCCGTTTTTGTCAAATGTCCACGTTTTGAGACCTTCTGAACCCAAAATACAGGTTTTCGCGAATGTGTCTGTCTCTTGTGTGTATGTACGTATGCATTTATGTATGATGTATGTATGTATGTAGGTGCGTATGTAGATTTTTAGTCTGTTTACCACGATAACTTTCGAAAGAATTTACAGATTCGATTAGGCTTTGGTATTCTCTTCATGTGTCTTAAAATGAAGGTTAAGTTCGTTAGCCCGCCATTTTGGATACAAATTCAAAAAGTGAGCGCATCTTTAACATTTTTGAGACCACTTTTTGTCAAGATTCAAAAATTCTATGTACGGACGTTCGTAGCACTCAAATAGACGAACATTTTATCCTTATTACTTTTTTTGATAAGATAAAGATTACTGGAGTTATAGCATTTACAAAATTCCAAAAAACAAACGAAAATGAAAGTTTTATGCCAAAAAACGCACGATATGAAAAAAAGTTGAGAAAAGAAAAACGTTGCTTTTTTAAACACCCTACAATATTGTCATAACAACTTTTTGAATTTTTTGAAAAATGAAAAATTCACATTTTGATCGCACAATCAAATTATGAAAAATTGAAAATTATATTTTGCGGTCAAACTATGCAAGATATAAAAAAAAAAAAATTATGAGTGTAAAATAGGTCTATAAATTTCTTATGGATCACTTTTTGATAGAATGCGCAGTTTTTGTTTTATTCGTAAAAAATAGCATTAAAAATATAAAAATTAGATCTTTGGAAAAACGAAGCAAGGTGCTTAAAAAAAGGAATAGACAAAAGTTGTTCAACCAAAAATGATCTACAAATTTATTATAAACTTTTGTTATACAAATTTTCTAAGAACCACTTTACGCTAGGATGCGTATTTTTGGTTCAAATCGTAAAAAATAACATTAAAAATAAAAAAAAATAAATATATGAAAAAACGACACAAGTTTCAATAAAATGTTTAATAATAAACTTTTTTTTAACGGATGCGCACTTCTTTTAATTATAAAAACAAGACCATACAAATACGATTATTTCAATACCAATGCATATTATGAATTTTAAGAATATAAATTTATTGTATTGTTTTAGGGTAGCTGAGACTAAAATTTAATGCAAAATAAGAAAGCAATATTAAAGTTATCATACTAAATTAAATTTGAACTTTATTTTGCAATATCTGAATTAATAATTCCAGGCTGAGGTACAGAAATAAATATACATGTG
The DNA here is from genome assembly GCA_932074435.1 of Andricus kollari. NCBI lineage: Eukaryota > Metazoa > Arthropoda > Insecta > Hymenoptera > Cynipidae > Andricus > Andricus kollari. Next base: position 14,402 of record CAKNWW010348439.1, on the reverse strand, counting down.
ATATAATAGTGTTGGACAAAATCGAGTGCGAAGCACGAGACACGTGATGAGAATGTGTTCGTTAAAGCCAAAGGAGCTTTAATAAGAGAGAATTCACAATCACAAAATTTCAGTTGTCGATGCTTTGACCTTTAACTTTAAAAGGTCTGTACACAAATATGAGAGAAGTACAGAGGCCGAGCGCGCAGCGCGAGTTAAATACATTATGACGCGAAAGAATCATCTTTCTTTGTCAAAAATTAACTTTTTTTATATATTCAATTGCCTTAAAAAAATTTTCTTTTATACTTGAAAATTCAACTTTTTTGTTAAGAATTTGTCTCTTTTGCTTCATAATCTATATTTCTTGGATAAAAAATCAACTATTTGGTTGAAACTTCATATATTTTGTTGCAAATTCGTCTTTTTGGTAGAAAATTTATATTCATGATTAAAAATTTATGTTTTTGGTTAAAAATTCGGATAAATAATAATAATCCGTTTTAATTGAAAATTCAGCTATTTTGTTGAATATTCGTCTTTTTGGTTGAAATATTAACTATTACATTTTTCGTCGAGAATTCATCTTTTTTATTAAAAATTCAGCTACTTGGTGGAAAGTTAAACTACTTTCTTAAAAACTAGTTTATTTGGTTGAAGATTCATCGTGTTAGTTGAAAATTCATCTTTTTGTTTGGAAATTTGACTATTTTGTTGAAAATTCGTGTTTTTTTGTTTTGTTTTAAAATAATAGTTTTAACCGAAATGTAGCTATTACATTTTTGGTTAAAAATTTATCATTAATTTCAGTAGGAAATTCAACTATTTAGTTCAGATTTCACGAATTTTGTCGAAATGTCGTGTTTTTTAGCAGATAACTAATCTTCTTGATTAAAAACTCATCTATTTTGTTAAAAATTCTTCTTTTTTTATGCTTGAAAATTAATGGTTTTGGCTACTACAATTATCTGATATCGGATCATTTTTATTCGACTCCCGATAAAAATGATCCGTTGTCGGATTATTGTAGTTGCCAATTTTTTGCAATGCTTTCATCCAACTTTACATAAAAAATATCTCTGGGAACGACAATGATTTTTATAATACACCGACCAATAGATGTAGCATTTTTCTGATTTGAAGTACACTCGGACTCCGTTTTGAGTACGGTTTTGGTTCTGACGTCCAACTCATATGAGGGTTCTCCTAACATAAACATCAAGGCCGTAAGAACACTGAGAGTGAACTGACGCAATGTGATGCAACATGACACAGTTATCCAGCTAGGCCGTTAGCGTACAGCGCTTTATCACTATGCACTGTTTTGTTAAGCATGAGTGATCACAGTAGCTCCTCTCATTGGACATCGCCGCGCTGCGTCAATGCTCGGAAAACACAAATTGGATTTGGTGAAATCAAGGTCCGAGTGTGAATGTAACATTATTGATTAAAAATGAAATTCACCTCATTTCACATGTTGCTTTGGGTCTTTTTGCTGGAATTTGGCCTATTGCTCAGTCATTAGGCTAAATGCCGTATTCGTCTAAATGCCTACGACATCTATATTTGGACATACATGCGATCATCAACGCTCATTGAAGTATCGAGTAAATATTTATTCATACCACTTGGCACCTAGGAAGGGATACCACTAATACGACTTATTCACTCACCCACTAAGCCCTAAGAAATATGAAGTACACAATACATTTCCATTACTTCATCATTTTCCAAATATGGTCATATCTATAAAGATGCCTTGTCTATCCGAGTTTTTTACTGATTTTCAGTTCTTTTAAATAATTTTCTCTAAATCTGAATCAGTGAGAAATTTTACCGAATCAGATAAGTTAGAATTTTCACTGATATACAATCAAATTTCACTGATTCGAATTTAGAGAGTTCATTTTCTCTTAAAAATTCGCATCAAAGAGATCGAATGGCCATGAATCAATTCTGCCAGGAACGCCAGAATCGAAACAGCATAACCGGTGATAATATATATAAGAATCTGAGAAAATATTCTTTGTGAATTTATTTTTCTTCCAGCTGTATGATCCGGCTCAATCTCGGAGATTACATTGACTGAGTAATCACTCTTCCATTTGTCGTAGAGTCCTGATTGGACCACCAATAAAATGATTTTGTTAAATCGATCCACATACGGTGAAGCAGGTTCCATCTTCATACAACCATGTCGAGTTGCTAAAGGTTGTTTCAAAATCTTTGCCAAAATATCTTTACTACTATTTGCCAGTATAGATTGTGCCGCTGTCATTCGCATAAAGCATGATACGTTCTTGTGTTCTTTCAGCATCTTAAAACAATCCTGATCAGAAAACGATGACCTGAATGACTTCTCGAGGATTTTACGATCGATCCCTTCAGTATCTTTGAACATATTTGCATATATTCCTTCGTTAATCACTGGTATAAATCCTGATTCAAGCAGATCGTGCATGTCATCCATCTTCATCTTTGACTCTGCTTGGCCCATTTCTTCAGTGAAAGACGAAAAGATGAAGGATACATAGGTCATGCCAGTAATCAGTAAGCATCCAAAGACGATTCTTTCTTTCAATTTCCGTGGAGTTTCAACGACTGCAGCCCCTAATAGAGGTTGCAGAATGTAGTGCCATTGTCTGGATACAGCATCAAATTTTAGCCTCCACGCGAATATCTGCACGGTGAATGTGATCAGACCGGTCAGAATAATTGGGAATGCACATTTCCAGGGGTCTAAATACGAAACCGCTGTGCTTGGTAATATTGGCACCAAGGCGTCAAACCTTATGAAGTCGTAGGGGATTGTCTCTTCCGAAAATGGCTCACTGCAGATAGCATTAGATCCAAAAACGTTGGAAATGAATTGAATTTCACTGTGGGAAACGCTGTAGAATCCTTCAGTGGCCTTGTCTTTGTTGCAATCTAATCTTCCCCAAAAAGCAGACTTTGATGGAGTCAGGAACATTTTAAAATGCATCTTACCTGCCAAAACTTTCGAAATCCTTACATCTGAACCATGTGCTTTTATTAGATGACCAGTGCTGTTGCGTTGTACGTAGCTATAGGGTGGTGAATCATAAAGAGCGACTTTCATTTCGTATCCATGCAAATCGTTTAACTTCTCTGGAAATAACCGAGTTTCTGAAGAGTACTTTCTTTCGGTGAAGTTTTGCGTAAATGGATTGTAATAGTGCAGCTGGGTGATGACGGAACTAGAGTCTGAGTCGTGCTTCCGATTCTGAAAAGAGGGATTATTTTCTAAATATTTCGGAAATTATCGGTACGATCAGAGAAAGCACTACTAAAAATCACTGCCGACTTTGAAATGTGATTACTCGTTCAAAAAAGCAGCTAGAAACTTAAAAAAAAACTTTCAAAAGCCTATTGAATTATGCGTCAATTGAGCCCCAATGGAGATATTTTTTACTTTTTAAAGAGAATATACCATGTGAGAAGTTTTAAACAAATTCAAACATTTCTCGAATTTCGTACCTTGAATTTAACTTGTAGCATGACTTGGCTTATCTTTAATTTAAGCTAATGAAACTTAAAAAATCTTGAGGAGTTTTCGAGATACGAATAAAAATGTCCATGTCTCAAATGTCAAATTTCAGTTGGCGATTATTGCTGCCGAACGCGAGAGCGGTGATCGCAGAGAATTTCTCAGATTTTGTTTCCTAACTTCAACTCGTGATGTCACTTAGGGTACTGAAGTAAAAAAACTGAAGTTTTCAGGACGTGATCTGTGAAATGTCATCTTCAATTTAAGCCAATAAAACTTCAAAAATAACCGCAAACAGACTTACTGCTAAAGCGAATGAAATTCGGCGCAGACACGCTTGGACATTTTCAGTCGCATCTCGAAAACCCATAAAAATTGTTTAAGTTTTGTTAGCTTAAATTAAAGATAAGACTTTAAAGACTAAGTAGTATGAATTTGAAATATTTGCTACAACTTTCCTAGGTCATAAGTTGAAATCGAGGTACAAAATTCGAGAAATTCTTGCATTTTTTTTAAATATCAAAAATATCTCCATTAGGGCTAATTTGTCGTGTAATTTAACAAGCTTTCTAAAATTCTTCAAAAAGTTTCTCACTTCTTTTTGGAACGAGTAATCATGTTTCAAAGTCAGCAGTGATGTTTAATAGCACTTTCGCTGATCGTACCGACAATTTCCGACGGTAGTGTAATTATTGTAAAATTTTCTTGAAATAGAAGTACACCATCAATAAATATTGAAATTACCTTCAGCAGCATGGTCTCTTTAACATGCTCCTTGATCTCAAGGACAGTTGCGTCTAGGAACTTTTTGGACCACATGAATCGGAGCAGCTTCTTGTAACCCAGGTTATTTTTTGTTGATAATACCATTAGACATTTGGGTCGAATTCGGATTGGAGAGATTCCGATAATAAATTCTACTGGTATTCTCAATTCCTTTAAATCATAATCATCTCTTGGAGAATCTACAATGATGAACAATGTAGTTTCTCTAGGAGCTTTCAACGAGTTTATGAAACTCAACGATTCGATATCTGAAATACTTTGATTCTTGAAACTCATTTTCCATGTTGGAAATACTTTCTCGATTTTGTCAATCCAAACTACGTTTTGAGAAGGCTGACTATGAGTTTCGTTGCTGATCAAAAGAATTATCTGAAACGGCCTGACGGTCTGGATAATATGTCTTGTAAGAGTCGTGGACCAGTCTGGGATTGTCAGTATGTTATTTACTCCAAGCATCAAAATGATGCGAAATATTAAGTGGGACATTTTTCTAATAATTCTGTGAAACGAGTGTAATTGAGGAAGGGTAAAGTAGGACTGAAGAAGAAACTGTTCCCAAACAAGGTTTTTTCATTCGCATAATACCTATTCGCACTGTATATTTTAGGGAGCATGAATGATAAAATCTTCTTTGTAATGAGCGCACTATAAACGCCTGTCGTAAAATCCATTGCCTATTTAAAAGCGTTATCTATGTTTTGGATTTTGTGGAACGTGATAAAAGCACAGGCAAGTGTAAATAAAAATCAAGGTTTTCCCAAATAATGACTGTATTATAGCACAAATATTTTGTGTTCATTAAGTTTTTTTTATGTCCCTGTGAATAAGAAAAATCAATACTGAATGGAGTCCTTCTTCATTTATAAAAATCAATATTACGCTACGTATATGGGCATTTCATGGAACGTGTCATTTTCTCAACAACTAAATTCGAAAAGAAACCTTAAGGCACGCGTTTCAAACTTGTTCCCTACATTCTAAATACATGCAGAAGCCCTTTTTTTAGGTTGGTCAATATGTTTGAGCATGCGCTCAAAACTTGGGAAAAAGTATCTCCATCTCAGTGGAAAAAAAAATCGCACTGAGTTCGCATTTAGGAAGGCTGATTCGAAATCTTTTTACCTGTTCAACGACGTTTCTCGTATCTCGATCAAAAATTTTTTGTTGTAAGAGCAACGAATCTGGAGAAAATCACTGGTTTCAATGCCTAGATTTGGGAGGTCAACTTTCAGCCGTTCCTAAAGTCGCAAAAATGGTCGGAAAAAATGGAAGAAATTCAAGTGGATTACTTTTTCTTTTTGTAAATGGAGCCCAACTTTAAAAATTTGAATATATTAAAAATTGTGGTCACCAGAATTGTTAAGGCAAGAAAAAATTATCTCCGGCTTGAATGGAGATATCGAGACGAATCAAGGTTTAAAAGAAAGAGCTCAGTAACTGATAAAGCTCGGACCAATAAAAAGTGGATAAAATTGTTTTTTTTTCCTGTAAATTGAGTTCGCATAATGTGGACTTTAATGAGCTATGCTAAAGTTTCGTGAGTCTACAGTAATGATTAACTTACGATTTTTGTAACATTTTTGTAAATGGTCTTAAATAAGGCGTAATTTTGTTCAATTAATTGAAAAGAGTATTGAAAAGATTAACATTCTCATTCTTAATTTTTTTAACTATTACTTTTTTCTAAAGAACGAAATTGTAGGAAAGAACAAAATAGTACGCATTTTTGTAAAACATTACATTTTGGCAATTTCAATATATTAATTCCATTGTACAATATGCAAGTACCAAATGTTTAAAATGTCAGTGCAATTAGAGTGGTCTAAAAATTCGACTTTTGTTGATCGACCCCCCCCCCCTATTTACATTAACACTTTTCTGTGGCCGGAAAATGCCTCAAAAATCGTTCTCAACATTCATTAACTGCATTATTAATTCCATAAAATAGGTATTTTGAAGATTTACAGAAGAAAATATTGTTTCAATGATTGAAGATTGTTTAAATAATTGTAAACTATCTTTCACACAAAATATCACTCCTCTTGTCATGCAATCATACTTCTAGCTTGCATATATAAAACAATACCATTTTTCAAATTAGAATATATTATAAGACGCTTATTATTGATGTGTAAGTATAGTTATTTAAAAAAAATTATGCATATTATTATTAGTAAGTGTTATTTTTTAATAATATTCATTGGAAACAGTTATCTGTAATTGCATTTTATTCTAGTTGAGTTGTAGCAACTCGCAAAGGAATAATTGAATTCTATTCTACTTTAATACACTTTTCAATTAATTGAACAAAATTACGCCTTATTTAACACTATTTACAAAAATGTAATTGTGAGTTAATAATTACTGTAGACGTAGAATAAAATTTTAGCATGTATAGTATACTAATATCGGAAAAGTTGCTAAATGAACACGAGTCACCCTTTTTTTGTACTAAATACTATTCCCTCACGAGACTTTAGCATAGGTCATTAAAGTCCAAATTATGCGAACTCACTTTACAGGAAAATATACAATTTTATCCACTTTTTATTCGTACGAGCTTTATCAGTGTACTGAGCTCTTTCTTTTAAGCCTTGATTCGACTCGATATCTCCATTCAAGCTGGATATAATTTTTTCTTGCATTAACCATTCTGGTGATCACAATTTTTATAATTTTTTAATTTTCAAAGTTGGTCTCCATTCACAAATAGACAAGTAACCTTCCAAATCTAGGCATCGAAAACAGTGATTTTCTCCAGATTTGTTGTTCTTACAACAACAACAAATTTTTCATCGAAATACGAGAAACTTCGTTGAACAGGTAGAAAGATTTCGAATGAGCCCTGCTAAATGCGAATTCAGTTCGATTTTTTTTCTGAGATAGAGCTACTTTTTCCGAAGTATCAGGACTTTCTGTCCAGAGATATTGGTGGGGACATTTGAATCATAAAAACGGTGAAACAACTTTGAGATTTTCTTGCTGAGTTCTAAATCAAAGCACAATGTCAAATCTATGAAACCTAAGCACGATTTTCTCAGAATTTTCAAACATTGCGCAGAAAAGTTGCGAGTATGTGACTATTATATATTTTATCTTCTCATGAGGGTTTTCGTAATGACTGTAAGATTTTGTTCCTATTTCAGGGAGTCTGTCTGTAAATTTTCATTCAATATAACTTGTATTTTAAGTGTGGATTTGCCTATAAAATCACGATGGAAAAAACATGACACTTTCATGCATGTGTCATGTATACTCAATACTTATCATTTGTTTTATAGACATCTGTTTACCTAAATACTATCATTGATTTGTTTCTCAGAGCCTAGTAATTAACATCTATCCTTAACAGTTCATATCAACTAATATTTTAGAAACACTGTTTTTGGCTTTGCCACCTTATGTTCTGGTAACCATGATAGAAAGAATCTAAGAGAATTTTTTACTTCTAGTACCTTTGGTAGAATCCTGATTGAACTACTAAAGTAATGATTTCGTTGATCTGAAAAAGACAACTTAAATATTTTCTCCAGGATTTGATGCTCGATTCCCTCGCTATCTTTGAATAGTATTTTGTGTGTTTTTTTAATATAGATATTTTTTTTGTATTGCTTCGTTAAACTCTCGAATTGCGAATCTCGGTTCGACGCCCACACTGACAGTTTTAATGCCTTCGGTCGCACATGTATGTATTCAACTCTGCATGCAACCAAAGCTACAATGTCGAAGATTGCAAATACTCGATCGATGAATCGCTGCAACTGCAAACGAGTTTTCATTCAAGAGAAAAAGGAGTGAACCGTACCTTCATAAATATCCTATATTTATAGTAAGCTGGATGATATTTCAAATCTTTGTACTTTTTCCCATTCTTAATGCAATTTATTATTAGAATCGTTTATGGTTTCCTCTTAACGAGATGCAGATTTCAAAAGGCTCTTTCATAATCATAACTAAATACAGTTAAAATTTATATTTCTAAAGTCTGCTTTGAACACAATGAGCATAAATGCATCATATCGGATTCTGTGGATTGAAACACGTGGATCGAGACGTGTATTCGTTCATGCCTTCCAAGAATTACAATCTCTCTTAACAGTCCATATAATCGTGATCCACATATTATGGAATAATTGCTACGGAAAGGCCTAATTGAGAAACTGCATTTGCATAGAATTGTCCAATGTCCTTTCTGGTATAAAATTGTCGATATAGTGATTTACTAAGTAAGATCGTACTTAAGATATACTTTTTGTTTCTTCATATCGTATCGGAAATTATAAATTGGGAAAGATTTTTAAAAACTCTTTTTTATGTATGAAAAAATCACTCTGTTAGTAACAATAATCAGTGCCAGCAAACTAAAATTTTTTAGGGTTCGGAATTTCATTGATAGTCCTTGCTGAATGATTCCAGATCATTCGAATGTTCAAATTCAAATTTTCAAACTAAAAAATTTTAAAGGTGAAGACTCACAACAACAAACTTAAAATAATTCAATAATATTAATCGCTAATTGTTAACTAGTGAAAATTAACTTGTGCAACTAAAGGACATACATTGAATTTATTTTATTTCAAAGCTTTGAAATTAGATACAGTATTTTAAAAGGCAGTGTCCATGTGTACGAAAAAATCCGGCTACTTGTACCGAAATTTTGGTACAATTAGTCCCTTTTCAAGTCACGATATTTGTCGCGAAAAATATTTGGCTATTCGTACTATAATTGCGGACACGAAGCCACAGCCATTTTAAATATTTCAAAAAAGGTAATTTCAAGACCATCAAACATAATACAATTACAGTACTAAGCATTCAAAACTAATAATTTTTTTACATTAAAAATTTCAAGCTAAATAATTTGAAAATCAAAGCGATCAAAGTTAACTAATTTTTAGTATGAAATGGGAAGTATTCAATATTTTATGATTTAATATTAAATATTTGTTGAAAATTCATAATTTAATATCAAACCCTTCAAAATTGATCAGTTTTAAATTTGCGATATTAAAGTTTAACAGATTTAAACTTTATCTATACAAATTGCTCAATTATACGTATTGATGTTTTCAATGCAGTTTTCAAATATTTAATAATCGGCCTACTTTGAAATTCTGAATTCAATTTTTTGTTTAAAGCTTTCAATGTAGCAGAAATTATGCAATTTTAAACGTATCAATTTCAAATAATCAATTATTATCGTTTTTATTTCAGACAATTGTACACTTTTCAACTATTAATGCTTTCCCCTGTTTTCAAGAAACTTCCCCTTTCTCTCGTTTTTACACTTCCATGTGAACTGAATTGTTAGATTCCAATGCGAAAATCCAACTATTGTTTATTTAAAGTTAATTGTTTTTGTTTCGAATGTCTGCTATTATATTTTTGGTATAGAAGATGAAGTTTAATCTTTTTTGTTTGAAAATTCGACCATTTACTCGAAAACTCATCTCTGTAGGTGGAAAATTTAATTATTTGGTTAAAAATTGAATTATTTTGTTTAAAATTAAATTATATCGTTTAGAATTCATCTGTTTTTTAAAAAGTAATCTTTTTGGTTGCAAATAAACTTTTTTGTTGAACATTCAGCTGTCGTCTGAAAAATCATGAATTCGAACATATGGTTGAAAGTTTATCTTTTTGGATAGAAAAGTCATCTTGCTTGGTTGAAATTTATTTTTATTTAAATTTATCTCCTTGTGTTTAAAAACCCACAATTATATTTTTGGTTCAAAATGCATGGTCTATGGTTAAAAAGTAGTATTACTCAGTTGAAGATTCAACAATTTTGGTAGAAAATTCATCTATTTGGTTAAAAATTAACTGTTCTGTTGAAAATATATTTTTTTGGTTTAAAAATTCAATTGTTTTGTAGAAAATTCATCTTTTTTGTTAAAAATTCAAGTATTTGGTTGAAAAATAATTTTTTGTTGAAAATTAAGTTGTTTCGTTGAAAATTAATATTTTCGGATTGAAAATTCTATTGTTTTGTGCAACATTCGCTTTTTTTGACATTTTTTTGTTTTTTTTTGTTTGACGATTCAATTATTTTGTTGCGGATTCATCTTTTTTGGTTGAATTTAATTATTACATTCTCATTATAATAAGAAGGTATTAGTTTTATGTAAAATTTAACTTTGTCCGCTTTAATCAAATCTCTACGTTTTATGACCCCCTGAGTGAGCAAAAATTATTTCTACCAAGGTTTTTATTTATTTTAATCTTAAAAAATAAAATTAGAATAAGAAATACAATTTTTTTAAGAACGACACAAGCTACAGTAAAATGTTAATTAATAAAATTGTTCGCTAAAATGATATCTAAAAATTTGCTTTGAAACATTTTTTGATAGAATGCGCGCTTTCTTAAATTCTAAAAACCAGACAATGAAAATACGTCTGTTTCAATATCAATGCACATTATGAATAGTAATAATAACACAGAAAAAACAGAAGTGAGTTTTTTTTGCGGGTAATTTTCAAGTAGATAAAGTTGAATTTGTTTGCATCGAAACAAAACAAGATTCAATAGAGTTCACATGGTAACAATTTCTCATGTGGTGGATAAATCTTAACACGTGAAGGTAATTTTTTGTTGGAGGTAAACATTATTCTGAAATCGCTGTAAAGATTAAATTTTATTTTTTCTGTGAATTATACATTTATTGAAATGATACATTTTTTAGGGTAGTTGAGAATAAAGATTATTGCCAATTAAGGAACAAACATTAAAGTGATAATTAAAAAAATTGTATATACAGGGTATTTTTTTAACTTGAGACATCGAAATATTTCAAAAAATACGCGACCAGGAGGCAGGGGGTGGGTTTCTTTTTTTTCACGAAGCGTAAATAACTTTCGAATAAAACTTACGTATTTCATAAAGGAGAATCTGAATCTGTGATAAAAAATTGGGGTTCCCATTTGAAATTACAAAGTTACCCCACCCCTGCATCCTGAGGAGGGGGGGAGTACATTTGTTCAAAGTCGATTTTCCCCCTCGAAAATAAAAAGTTTTTATTACCGATATTTTTTCATAGGATGCTTTTTTTTCGTTGATATTTTGATGTCTCAAGTCTAAAAAAAACCAAGTATAATAATATAATATAGTTGAACATAATATAGAAAAGTGCGCGTTTCGAACTATATACGAGCGTGGAGCACGAGATAAGTTATGAGAATGTATTCGGTAGAGTCAAATGAGCTTTAACAAAAGAGAATTCACAACCACCAAATTACAGTTGTCAATGAATGTACCTTCAATTTTAACAGGTCTATGCACAAATGTAGGGGAAATACAAAGACCGAGCTCGTAGTGCGAGATACATATATTATCAAGCGCGAAGCGCGAGATCCAACAGGCGGGCGCCCTAGGCGCTTCAAATTTCTTAGTTGGATATTCATCTACAGCGTTGTGTTTTTGCTTTCTTGCTATCAAATTTGTTTTCCTTTTTGGTTAAAAATTCGTTTTTTTTTTTAATATGTAATATACCTATTTCGACAAGAAATATTAGGAGTTGAAAGCGTTTCAAATTTTCAAAAGATTAATTCTATTTAAAACAGAGGAACCAACCTGTTCAAAGTGGGAAGGGGTCATGGCGATTAAGTATTAGTTGTAAATAATTATAAATAGTGTGTAAAAAAGTAAAAAAAATGGGTAAATTATGTTAGAGAAGAATGTGAAATAAAACAGAACGTTCGCAAATCCAAATTACGCACAAATAACTTTATATGTGTCGACAGGCCAGTTCACGAATATTACTGATAATATTAAGTAATACGAATTACAAAAAGTGTGTGAAGAAAAGTAGCATTCATATAAATTATGTACACTCTTGTATATTGTGTAGTTTAATGCTCAATAATATGTGATTAACCTTTTGGTATAGAAAAAATGATACCATACAGAATAAGTGTATTTAGGCATTTTTTTTCTGGAAATTTAAAAAGATCTATTTAAACTTTATTATTCAGACTTCAATTAGGCATACCATTTAGGTTCATATATTTATAATGTTTTCAGATTCTTATAAAACTTTCGATTCATTACAATATTTTTTTAATTTCAATTTCTCCACCCCTTATGATATTACGGAAAATTCTGTAAATAATAAATCAAATCGATTTGCTCTATCTTTAAACGCATTAAAAGTTTTAAGTCAATTTGGAAAACGAAAATGATTTAATTTTATATTATTAAATTTCAATTGAACTGTAGTAATGTTTTAAAAATTGCATAATTAAAATCATAAGACGCTTCCTTTCGTAAGATAGTCTCGCCTGACTAGTAGCGGTATGCAGAAAGTTAGAGAAGATATGTCTTCTTTACCCGATGATGCTTTTACAACTATAGCATCTGTTTATAATCAGTATATTGACCAAAAAAAAGTTTTTAAGGAGGACACACAGTTTTTCAAAGTATATCCCTCCTTTGAAAGCAGACGTCTCTTAAAGAAGATATACACTGACGAAAATGCAAATCAGGAATTGGTAGCTGATGAGTTCATTGAGGAGGACCATGCACATTGGCGAGTTACGTCATTCTGGTAGCATTATGCAAGTTTGTAAAGTAGATAGCTATTGCAAACATAGACCTGTATTTCCAACTATTGTGGTGCTTTCAAAAATTAAAGTTACGCTACCAGTAGCCAGCACAACGCAGGAACGCGTATTTTCTAAAATGAAATTAATAAAAACGCGCCTTATAAGTGTCATGGGGCCCGAATCTAGTTATAGAAATGGAAAAAGATAAAGGAGGAGATTACGACGAAGTTATGAAGATTTTGGTGAGTTTTTGCCCAAATAAAAAAACTCACTCGTGAGGAAAGCTTTGTTGTATTGGTACGAGTAGCATTTAGGTACGTTTATGTAGTGACATATTTGCATTGACAGAATATATTATTTATTTCCAAACTTCTGTGTACATAATATTCATCATTTTCTGTTGATCGCTCTGTTTGAGGGTTTTTTTTTTATTTCCATCCAAATCTTCAAATTTGAAAGATTTCAACTGGAAAGTGTCCATACTTGGATAATAATGCAACTCTCAAACCTACTTTGCAATTTTGCAACACTATAAACTATTTAACTACATCCTTTTTGAAGTAACTTGATTTATCCAACCAAACGGAAATGATTGCAAATTTTCTCTGATTGCAGACTGAATTTATCAGAATTGCAAAGATCACGAGTAGGATAAACTATTAAGAGTTATGTATCCGGGAAAGTTAGAGACTTGAGTTCGGAATTTGTCGATATAATACAGCATCAACATACAACGATCAAGCGCGACTAATGGTAGGTAGGAATAATTTTTTGTCCCCATAACTGATTCGCATGGGGAGAGTTAAGTCAAGTTAACATAAGCCAAAGTCCGTATTATTGACTCTCTTCGTCTTATAATTTCTATAAATAGACCTTGGTTGCACCGGTTCAACCGTCGCCGCGTGAATGCGCTTCGCAACTTGTTTGTCATTTTTACCCAGCTAAGCGGACAAGTTAGCCAAGTTAATTACTCGGATAATTCCTTGGCGCTCCTCGCGCGCTACAAAAGAGCCGACCTGCTGAGCCCGCAATACGTTTCAATATTAATGCACCTATCGTGTATAATTTACCTGAAAATAATCATAGGCTCAGTAAAGCTTTCTTTTACATAGTTCAATATGCTGCCAGATGAAGTTTCTTGCACCTGAGTTCGGATTTTATAATATAGTAGGCTGGAGTAAAAATGCTAAAATTAATCGAATTGTTTGAACTGAGGAAAAAAGTCTGTGGGCTGGTATCCGAATTTTTTTTTATTTTCCCCACCTTTCTTCGTTCCGTAAAGTGGCACATTATATGTATGGCTAATCTTCGCCACTGCCTTACAGATGAGATTTTATACCACATTTTTGATGCTGAGTTCGTATAAATATTGCATTATAAAAACGTTACGTATAAATATTACATTAAATAAAAAGGAAATTTATTATCGTCCCTTTGAAAAATTAATTTTCAGATAATCTGATTTAAAATAAATATCTTACGGAAGTTTTCAATTGTAAATCAATATCACAAATTGATATTGGACATTCTTATTAATGATATAATTGGTTGTCTGTTATTCTATTGCAATGGGGTTTTCATAAAAA
>CAKNWW010348430.1:0-14488 GCA_932074435.1 Andricus kollari | reverse complement strand
CTGTCATTGTCGTGACACTTATCGGAGTAAACTGACTTCGCTGGTCACACTCTTGCGACCCGCGAATAACCCGCGAAACTAGTTTTTCTAATAATATCAGGCACCAGGTCGACCAGCTCACTTTTAGACACGAGAAAATGGAGTGAGAATCTTGGAGCGAGAGAGAACACCAAGAGTTATTTGCAATCAATATCACTAAAAGTACTTAAATTCACATATACTCAGCAAGATCATATACATTATCTTCGAATCAAAATAATAGGTGCCAGAGACGCGGGAGATTATTTTGGAGAAACTCATGATGCCATGAAATGGCTACCTGGGACACCCACGTGTTGCCCTGACGCCACCTGGCGTCCTTTACGGCGTGCCCTCGTCCTGACTCCATAGGGACGCTAATCTTAACTAAACTACAGTCAAACTGTGTGAGCTGAACGCCCTGTATCTTATATTAAAATTTACCCGAAGTTCGGAGAAACCCGAATTAATTTATAATAATAAATACAGAGTTTACCTTTATTATTATAGGTTAAATCGGGTTTCTCCGTACTTTGGGTACATTTCAATATAAATAAACTTACTTATCTTGTTATTATTCTGGACTGGGACCCTGGCTTGAGGGTAGCCTCTCTAATTCTGTTCGCATGCCGTTTTTAGATTAGGTTTGGCTTCGGCGAGATCCTGGAAACTTTCCTTTACATTCTCAGTCTTTTATTTCTAAAACTTCCGTACAATATATATACCCTACTAAAAAAAGTCAGCAATCGTCAGAAAAAAAGTGAGGACTTCTGACCATTTCTGACCACTTTTGTGACGTGTCTCAACAGAAATCATCAACAAAAGTCAGAATTTATAAGAAAACGTTCAGGAATCGTCAGAGCTTGGGTTTGAAGGATAATCCCTTTATTAGGGGTTCAAGAATATATGAAACATTTAAAAAAATTATTTTTAATTACTACCTGATAGTATGTGAATTAACAGATCTTCAGAAATGGTCAGACTCGATTTATGATGAGTAATGAAAATACATTAGCAACTGTCTAGCTCTACGGAATTTTCCGTAAGAATGAAACGGTCAAGTATAGCGCTGACACTAGTATTACGGTAACTTACGTAATCCAAACGTGTTAGAAATGGGTTGAATGTACGAAAAATTTCATAATGGTAGACAGTACAAAAATAAATTTCAAATTGATTCAAGTTACAGTTTATTTAATCGTTAGTAATTTTTGTGTTACGTACCAGCAGAATTATGTAAAACGGCGAAGACTAATAAGAGAATAAACAAAGCGGTCCTCATTTCCTAATTAGAAGAGCCTGATTCGTGAAGAATTTCGTGAAGAGTCTAACTGATTCTGTATTATGATGAATAAGCTATTCAATATACTAGCCATTATCTTATTTTTCTTCCAAATGTTGGAAAACATTTTTATGGAGCAAAAACGGTAGTGATATTTTTATTTACGTAAACTCTAATCTGAAAAAATATACGGACCCGTTCGTGTATTGAGTAACCTTCAATTCTATTCAAGTTCTATACTATCTAGTTTACAAAGCAAAATGTTTGAATTGTATAGGTTTTTATTAATTAATTTTTTTGTTTGCAAATATGATTCGAATTCCGACTAAAATAGAAACAGATGCTAGAATAAAATAAAAGATAAAAATGTACATAGTTCTGAATTGTTCTGAGCATGAAGTTATTGGCCGAACAAAAGTTTTTTTATTGTCAAGGACATATTTTTCAAAACGAAACTTCATTCTTGCAACATCCACCTAAAAAGTTAAACATTTTATGCATTTAAGTGATATGTAAAGTTCAAAAAAATGTCAAATTATAAATAAGCAGTCAAAACACCTTCGCTAGACATTACAGTAAACTGCCAATGCGCAAATAATATTCAACAAGTCTGAAATCTCGTCCCTACCTCATTTAGCGAAAGCTGCAATTTCTACCTTGGTCACAAAGTTCCAAAAAAATATATATATTCCAAAAAATTATAAATTATCAAACAAGTCACCTTCCCTAGATGCTACAATGTACTCGTAATACCAAAAAATGATTCAGCAACTGATAAACTAACCCTTAACATGATCTTAACCCTAAAGTGTTATTTAGCAACTCTTAAATCTCACCTCTAGCACATTGAACAAAACTGCTCTTAGCCCGGTTTATTCAAAACCACGACAAAAATTGTACATTCAAAACAGAAGGAGGAGAAGATTACTACAACATCACTCCTCAGGATCATCAAGTTATCGCCGATGGGGTTGTAAGCTGTGAAGATTTATATGAGAATGAGTAATTTGACGAAAGTGAAGAGAACGATAATAGTGATAAGAATGACGAGGATGCAGAGAGTGATGCAGGTAAAGAAATTGAGAAAGAAAATAATTTTCAAAATCACGCAGTTATGAATGCTAAGAAAGTTAGGGATGCATTCGCAAAATTCTTCTGCAGCGAAGTTGAGAAGATCCCTTGCTAATGGGAGAAAGCCTTACGCAACAATTTCTAAATTTTATTCACACACTTATGCTACATTACAGCACCGTGATTCGACGGTTCCCTGGTGTATTTTAAATTTAGCATGCTCACACAACAGAAATTATTATTTCAATAACCCATGAAGATTCTCCAATTCTTAAAGGCTCAAATGAAAGTAAAAATCCTAAAGATAACAAGTGGTGAATTTTTATTTTCTGACGTGCTAATTCAATACCCACAAGGCAAAATTAGTTAAACGAGGACCTATTCAACGCAGAATTCGATCAGCTTTCCAGTTGTTGATAAAACATATTTTTAATACGCCATCCGGTTAGTAGTGGTATGATACTAACTGTCGATAATATTTTTCAAATTGTTATTGAACCCAAACTGATGATGACGAACTAAGATACAAAATTTGAAAATCACTAACTTTTAGGTAATTGATTTTGAAATCTTTGTAGGATCTTTTGAAATCTTTGAACGCATTGTGAAATCTTAACAATCTAGAAAAACTTTTGAAAAATTTTAAAAACTTTTTGAAACATTTTCAAATCGTGCAAAATCTTCAAAAGAAATTTTAAACCTATTCAAATTGTTCGAAATCTTTGAAATATTATGTACAATGTACACGCCTTCAGGACATCTTTTAAATCCTTTTTTAATCTTGAAAATCCTTAAAATCTTTCGAAATATTTGGAATATTTCTGAAATCTTTGTCAAATCTTTTAAATCCTTGAAATCTTTGTGAAATATTAGAAAACTTTGTAAAATATCTTGAATTCTTTGAAATCTTAGCCAAATGTATGAAATGTTTGTGAAATCTTCAAAAATATTCAAAAAAATTTCGAAATATTAAAAATCTTCTTGAAATCTTTAAAATGCTTTGAAATCTTGCATAATTTTCACATTTATTACAAAGAAATATTTCTCCTTATCAAAAAATATCACCAAAGAAGTTATTCCTTTGTGTAAAAGCATTACTTTTTTGCCTCTTAACAATATTTTCTCGATTTTCCACTTAAATGCGAACTGATTTAATAGAACCCAAGACAAAAATCTAACTATTGTTGGGTTAAAGTTCATTCTTTTCGGTTGCAAAGTCTACCATTAAAATTTTGGTTAGGAATTCATCTGCTTTGGTCAAAACTTTGATTATTTGGTTTAAAATTGAATTAATTTGTTGGAACTTTAACTATTTGTTAAAGTCATACCTCTTGATTGAAAATTCAATAATTTGATCGAAATTTCACCTCTTATAGTTCAAAATGTAACTTTCTGGATAAATATTAATTTGTTTCGGTTGAAAATTAACTTTCTTGTTCAAAATTCAAGTGTTTTGTAGAAAATACGTATTTTCTGGTCGAAAGTTCAACAATTTCGTCGAAAATGTAACTATTTTAAACTAAATTTTTTTTTTTATATCAACTGTTACGTTTTACGTTGAAAATTTACCTTTTCAGCTTGAAAATTTCACTGCTTGGTTGAAAGTTGAACTACTTTCTAAAAAGTTAATTTTTTTTCGAAGATTTATAATTTTAGTGGATAATTTGTTTCTTTTTTGTGGTTGAAAATTAATTTTTTACAAAAAATGTAACTGTTGTCTTAAAAATTCAACTGATTGCTTAAAAATGAACTTTTTGGTTAAAAATTCATATTCTCCGGGTGAAAATTCAGCTGTTTTCTAGAAAACTCGTCTTTTTCGCCTGAAATTTTAACACTTTGGTAGAAAATTCAACTATTTGTCGAAAATTAATCTTCTGTTCTTTTTGGTTCAATTCCACCGTTTTTATTAAAAATGACAATCTTTTCTTGGTTAAAATCACAAATATTACATTTTTTCTTAAAAAACCATCTTTTTTCTTAGAAAATTCAACTACTTAGTTGAAAGATAAACTTCTTTGTTAATTCATAAGAATACGTGAGATTGTCATTCTCCTCCCCCCCACCAATCGTCCAACATCTAAAAATATGTATTTTAGGGTGCTTCCGTTTGTAACATCGCATGTGGAACAGGAAGTTCAGAATTATTTTAAAATTTAAAATTTTTAATATATTTTAATTTGCTGCAGAAGTAACGCTTCGTTTTGTATTTAAATTCTATATTTTGAATATTATATTATCTCAGGTATAACATAGCATACGCTATTGTCACGATTCAAAAACATTTAAAGTTAATGGCAATTTTGTAGATCCTTTTGAAGCGAAGAATTTTGTTTCGGGTCTATTTATCGTACAGTATCTAGTGTGTTTTCGACATATTCGTATAAACCGTTTTTTCTTACTCAAAGGATCAAACTTCGAGTATCAATTAAAACTAAATAGGTCAAAATTCCCATAATATCTTGAATAATGAAAATGTACAAATATTCAAAAAGTGAACAACTTTATTTTCACACTAAATCTTAAGAATAAAAATGTGACACCTTGAGATTTGTACATTTCGAAATTGACGTGACAAAAGTATGATTAGACAAAGATCTTTAGTTTTCAGGAAACAGATGTAGAAGCTGATAATCTCAAAGTAACACACCTACCACTAATTGGGACAAGCTGGGCTCTGGAATACGAAATAAATCTAATCTGCAGTTTAATTTTGAAGTGGAAACTGACTGCAGAGTTATTGATTTCCGGAATTCCGGTAAAATCGACTTAATGTGAAAATATGAGCTTATTCTTAATAAATTGTTCAAAAATGTTAAGATACCTATAGTTAAGGATCATGCAACATTATGGGATTCAAGTTCATATCAAATTCTGGAATGTTACATTATTTCCACTTAATTATTCTCTTTGGTTATGGTATCCGAATCTACACTAGCTTCTGTTAATGTTGTAAAAACGATGTGAACTTTCATATTTTAATTTGACAAGAAAATTAACTGAATACATAGTGAATCTTATGAGCACGTATTAGAGGAGAATTTTTTAAAAGGATTTATTGATTCCTTATGTTCTCAAAGTATCAAAAGTAATTTTGTAGAAAGAGTCCAAATGTCAAGCCATTTCGATCGCGGATAGCACAAGAATGGGTGGCCATCTGCGACGTACGACCAGGTTGTGTATTCACTAAGTTTTAACTAATGTCGAGGTGGATGTTAGATGCCGCGGATAATTGTGTGCAGTGGGTGGCTAGGGTCGAATGTCTGCCTTCAAACTCGACTGTCGAAAAACCGACTGAGCTCGGGAGGTGTTTTTCTGTAGTTCTGCTCTCCCCTAAGCAAACGTCCAGGCAAATGCGAGTACTTCTACTAAATTTGGATGCAGCCACAGGTTAACACTGGTTGTGATTATTTTCATACAGTTATTCTGAGCCCACCTCAGTATAAGAAAATTTTCACAGGCCCATACCGAGTCGTCTGGCGATAAATGTACTCATGCTAAAGGACTTAAATGATACTTCAGCAGCGATGTTGAAACGCGTATAGACCTCTCTTTCACCGGAGTTTTTGAATAAAGGCATGGTACAATAGGTTTTTACCGGCAGTGCTACGGTACTTAAACGGAATAGCTAACAACCTGGCAGGTTGCAGGGAGAACCTGTTGATAGACAGGTGTGTTACCCAGGACTCGATCCCGTATCGACGCAATCCGTCCATAGCTTTATTACCATCTTAGGCACTTCTATGGTGTTGATCTGTTGCCCGTCTTGCCATAAGCCCAGGAGGAACTCGAGTCCGTTGTGGAGAATGATCAGTGTAAGATCTACTGGAATTTCTCATTCTCCACCACTCAACGTATTAGTGCTACGAAGCCTGATATTGTCTTTCAAGATCAGAAGACCAAGATCATTTGCGTGATTGAATTCTCGGCAGCAGCCGATGGTAATGTCACGGCAAAGCAGGAAGAAGAAGGGGCGAAATATCAAGCACTTCTTTTCGAGCTGAGCAGGCTGTACCAAGGCTACAAAGTCCATCTTGTAGTTCTCATAATCGGCTGTATTGGAGGTATGAAAGCTTCATTTCTTAGCCAACTCAACAAGATTCCGGCTTGCCAGCGTCAGGCTCATTCC
Source organism: Andricus kollari (assembly GCA_932074435.1). Taxonomy (NCBI): domain Eukaryota; kingdom Metazoa; phylum Arthropoda; class Insecta; order Hymenoptera; family Cynipidae; genus Andricus; species Andricus kollari. Next base: position 7,991 of record CAKNWW010348430.1, on the reverse strand, counting down.
ATCGCGAATCGGATGCAAAAGGCTGTTCTTCTGGGATCACTTCATCTGGTCCGTCAATACTATTCCTCATAACATTCTGCGAAGATTGGTAGTTCTGAAAGAGTATCCAGAGGTGAAACCCTCATCTCCAACTATCCCGTCTGTCGCGTAAGCTCATCCGCGGTTAGAGACCTGACTCCAAGGAACAGTGTTGCGCGATTTTGTTTCGCGGAAATTTTTCGCTCTTGCTTACCTTCTGGAAAGAAGAAGCAGAAGTGGATGAAGTACGCGATCCAGTTGTGTCGGGATTGGTTGCTGCAAGGAACCATGATCGTAGCTTCCAGACCCTACAACTTCTCATAATAATAATTTTTAACACTACTAAAGATGGTACTTCTAAGAAAGCATCCACAGGCGACTGTTGTCACCTCCAACGTTTGCGGCCGTTGTGTACAGATAACAGCGGTAAAAGACGAACTCCAAACTACACCACGCTTCTAATTTTGTACGAACAACATCATCGACTTAGTCCGTGACTGAGGATGAAAAACAGGGTTCACCCGAGAATAATTATAAAAAAGAAAAAAAAAAGTACTAAAAGCCAATATAATGGAACTGAAAGTTAAGATTTGCGATGCATTTAACGAGAGACCAAAAATGATCACACAATGAATGTGTTAATAAAAATAGCAGTCTAATGGTATGCATAATAGAGAAAACGTTAAGATACCAAGACGCTCGGTCCTCTCTTCGTTATTAATATACATCCGAGTTTTGTAAGCTACACAGGTGAACATAATTTTATAAAAATTCTTTCATTCTAGTGAAGACAATAGTGCTTTGTGCTCGACAATATTTAAATTTGGATAAGCTTGTTTTAAACTTCGGCCAAGTTGCCATCTAAGAAATAAGTGATACACATACTGAAATTTATAACATATTCTGGGCTAAGTTTAATAACCGCAGAATTAAGGCCAAAAAAGTTTGATTAGAAAAAAATGTCTACTTTCGAGAAAATAGATACGGAAGCTGACAATCCCACAGTGACAATGTTCACTGATTGGGACAGGCTTGGCTGCGACTTGCGATAAAATGTGTAATCCTAATTTGGAATTAAACATGAAAACTTGCTTTTGAGATATTCAGTTTCTGAAAGCGAACATAAAGGTTTGATATGAAAAAGTTATTAGTCAAGTTCAAGTTTATTGTCTAAGAATTTTAGAGCTAGAATTACAGAGGTTTTACAAATTGGCATTCGGTAGGGATCAAAAATTTAATTTTCAATTCTTTTACAAAAATAAAAACTGGGTACCAAGACGTGGGGACGCAGAACAAAATTTGTTCACCTCCTCTATTTTCCCATAAGAATAACATGAAGAAAATCACATTTTTTAACAAATATGAGCCGTAATTTTCTAGAAGCCGAGTGCAAATTACAGGGCCCTCTTAAAATTTAACCATTTTGTATTGTTTAAATATAACTTTTGACACCATCTTGATACCTAAAATTTTTGAACCCTGAAATTGGTTTGAATTAAATTCTGTGAAAATTTCCGGAAATAACCATAAACGCTCCAGTTTCAAGTCCTCATTTCCTGAATTTAAGAATCAGGTATATGTCCAGAAATCTTTCTCTGTTCATCTACTTTTACAGGTTATTAGAAACATTTTTGAGGGGATCGTTTAAGCAGGATAATGGACAACTAAATACTCCAAAGTGTCTATTATCCTGTTTGAACGAATACCTGCACTGTTTCGAATCTCCAGTTATTTCTGTAAAACAAAAAAACAGAAAAATTTCACCTGTATTTTCGATTAAATGAGTAAATGTTTTATTTCTCTTATACAGGAAATTTTGGACATTATATATCGTGCCTAGCGTACTTATGTAAGTATACATAATCGGAGTGAAGATTATATACAATACATGCTTAGGTGCCTAAAGAACATCAGTGAATGATGCAATATGTCTTTGAGAGAAATCTTTCCCTTATTATTACTAGAAAAACTATTAATTCTAAAAGGATTATCCCAGCAAAGAGATACGCGTCTTCATTAATCCGTATATATTTTCTCTTTAAATATTGGATTACACATTTCATTAATCATATAGATGCAACCCTTCTCATTCTTCATTCTCCTCCTCTACTTCTACATTAGGTTATTGTGTGTAACTTTCAATCCAGGATATGTAATCAGATACTTTGGTATAAACAGCAGGTTCTACTCCACAATCACGATTGCCATAAGATGCGATACCTACTTGAGAACCATTGAAGATCACAGGACCACCAGAATCACCTTTGCAAACTCCACTTCCTGCACTTCCAGCACAAAACACACTCTCTGGCAAATCGTCATAATATGTTAAACATTCCGTTTGGCTAATCATGGCAATATTTACTGATTGTAAGATAAGCGAATGACCAGATTCCCAAGAATAAAAGGCTCCCCATTCACTAACAGTGACTTCAGCCTTTTCTGGAATTTCTGCTGTATACAGAGGAATTTGCGTAATATTATCGTTGAATTGGAATATCGGAGAAATTCTAAGTAGGGCTATATCATATCCTTGCACTTCTTCATAACGTTCTGTATCATAACCATCGGGTGTATAAATATTTGTCACATTATGCAGACTGCCCCCAAATTCTCTCATAGCTGAACCTGCTCTTACTTGGAATTCCTCCACAGAAACATCATGGCAGTGTGCTGCAGTTAAAACAAATCGTTTATTAATTATACTGCCACTACACACATATTCTCCATTCTCTTCCAAACTGACTTGGTGAGGCATTTCGGCTATTAATGTCTTTTTGACATTTATTATAAGTGACGAGATGTCTTTGATAGGCTCTCCTGAAAGAAACCAATTACAATGTTTTTGTTATAAAATCATTAAACATTATTAACGAATCATTCATTAGAAAGAGTTTCTTAAATATTATCGAACAAAATTTTGACAAGAACTGAGGGTTTTAAAATCCGCAATTCTTTGTGAATATCATAAACAAGTTTTTGGAAGCAGATCATAGTCTAAAAAATGTCATCTGTGTCACAAATCATCATCAGTGTGTGAAGGTTGACCCTTTTTAGCGGATTTTTGCTGGTGAATCAGAGGAATTTAGTATTTTGGATATATAACTCGTTCCATAATGATTTCACATTAAAAAATGACATAGAGTGATTATTATAAAATGATACTTATTTTATAATAAATTCCGTATAATTTAACAAGAATATAATGTTCTACTTTAATTTTTTGTTGATAATGACTTCCAAAAATGTCCTAGCCCTAATATTAGGTCAACTTGCAAGAATGAAGAATAGAACCTTTCTCTTTTCAATAAACAAAAACCACCATCCTCAAATAGATAATAATTATGAACATGACTATTTCGCTGGCCCCACCACCCACGCAAATTTACCTTTTTTGGGCCAAATATTTAGTACAGAATTTGTTCAAAATTGTTCAACCAAAATTAGAATTTGTGCAACACCGGAAGTATCTGATTTCTCAAAAATGTCAACTTTATATGGGCTCAATCTTCTACTCTCAATTTGTTCAAATTTTTGCAACTAACTTCAACCCCCAAAATGTACCCCCTGTGATGCAAACGAAATAGCAGGGCGTGCGAAATATTTCGCTGGCCTCGCCACGATGTTTGCCAAAAAGGAGGTAGTTTTTGAGGGTTAAAGTTTGTTGCACAAATTTGAACAAATTAAGGCGAAGATATTAAGACCATACAAAGTTAATTTTGGACAATGTCGGGACTGGCTGGCGAAATATTTCGCTGGCCCTGCTATGTCCTTTGCTTCACAGGGGGTAGTTTTTAGGTGTTGAAGTTTTTTTTGTTGAGAAATCAGGTAATTCTGATGTTGCACAAATTCTAACCAAAAATATTTTTAAAAACATGCAGGGGGAGTGGACAACGACCACTCTGGAAAAAGAATCTTACCCTGTAAGGATTGAAATTACAGAATGAGCCTCAGAACATACTTCGGAATCTATAACTTAGGAGCCATCTGGGTGTAACCCTGGCGATGCTAATGCTGGGGGTCAAACCAAACGGCAAGATCACGAAGAGCTAGAATGTCGGTAGTTCCTACGGAAGAGGTTGAGACACCAACTGTTAAATCAATCGGACGCAACAACTAGGCAGACGAGGACTCCAAAGAGGGGCCATTCTGATAGCAGCTAACCAAATAATCAGGAAACAGAATCAGGTGCGGCTGAGTGGCCCAATAGTCTCTCATAGCTAGGGTCTTTAAAGTCACCTGAAAGTTACCATAGTTCCCAATAACCAAACTCGCAGACGAGCAGGCCAAGACAGTTAAAGCTGCATCAGAGAAGAAAATCAATGGGGTGCAACCTTGAGAAGTCATACTAAGATTTGAAGATTGCCCCTGATCGACAGTAAAGACCTCTCAAGGCCAGCAAAGCTGCTGTCTTAAATTCCTAGTGTATCCATGCAACCAACAACAGTTCTTAAAAGAATAGCAATCCAATCCTCAACCGTCAAAACGGGAGGATGTAAGGATATCGACGTCAAGGCGAGTAGTCAAGCTACCCAACTTGTAATAACTGTAGAGCCAGGAGTGGTCGAGAGTCTCAATAAGATATTAAAATCAACACTAGATCCCTTCAATTCTGAATTTTATCCACATGAACCTTCACGATGCTAGAGGAGCGTCTGCTATCTCAAGCTGAAGTTTGACAGCGGAACAAACGGCTTTTGTCTAAGTACAAGAACGCTTTATGTCAGGGACGATATTAAATGTTTTGGATTACCAAGGTTCTTTTCTAGAGACTTGGTGGCGAAAAAGATCGAGCACTATTTAGGGGGCAGGCACCAACCTGTGGTGAATTGCTCAGCGTACCTACCATTTGACTCCCAGCACCCAGCATTGATATTGCTCTTTGGATATGATGCTAATGCACATGATTCGACTTGGGATAGTAAGGACACCAACCGTAGGGGTGAGACTTTATTAGATTACCTCCTAACTACTGATTTAACTTAATTGAATCGGGATGATACACCCACCCCCGTAACGTCTAGATGTCGCGAGGTATTCAATTTGACCTTATGTTCGATAAGTATTGGCAAAGTGTTCAAGGGATAGCTTGTCTGTCGGATACGTCCGTATAAAAGAATAACACTGCTCCACAAAAAATCGAGAAAATCACCCCTGGAGTCTGACTATCTCTATCATATGCTTTCGGATCGCTGAATCCAAATTCGGGGTCCATTTAACCCCATCACGTCAGGATTTTCCATAACCTTAAAAAGTAGGCCCAAAAACCCAATAAATCCTCTATCCATTCACGACTCAATCCCAATAACCCCATAACCCCTTAAACCCGTAACCCCATAACCTCAAAATGACATGACCTCAGAACCCGGTAAGAAAGAGACTTAAGGATAGGAAAGGAATAGGAATGGGATAGGATTGGAAAAATGAGTGTGAAAGTAAAGGAATAGGGAGGAAATAGGTTTGGACGAGATAGGATTGGATAAAAGTTGGGAAAGGAATAGGCATGGGATAGGATTGGAAAAATGGGATGGGAAAGGAAAGGGAACAGGTATGGGATTGAATTGGATGGAAAGGGAAAGGGATAGGAAGGGAATAGGTTTGGATAAGATGGGATGGTGTGGGAAAGGAAAGGAATAGGGATGGGATAGGATTGGATTGGATGGGATGGGAAAGGAATATGGATGGGATAGTATAGGATGGGAAAGGAAAGGAACAGGGATGGGATAGGATTGGAATGGAGAAATGTGATGGGGAAGGAAAGTAATAGGGATGGGATAGGATTGTAAGGGAAGGGAAGGAAAAGGAATATGGAGGGAATATGTTTGTATGGCAAAGGAAAGGAACAGGGATGGGGTAGGATTCACAAAATGGGATGGGAAAGGAAAAGAATTGGGATGATATAGGTTTGGATCGGAAAGAAATAGGGATGGGATAGGAAAGGAATAAGGATGGAATAGGAAAGGAATAGGATAGGATTGGAAAATGGAATTGCAAAAGAAAGGGCAGGAATAGGGATGGGATAGGATTGGATGGAAAAGGAGTAGGGAGGGAATAGGTTTGGATAGGAAGGGGAGGGGAAGGATGGAAAGGGAAGGGAAGGTAAGGGATGGGCTGGATAGGAAGGGAAATGGGCGGGAAGCGATAGGGTGGGATATGGTGGGAAGGGATAGGACTGGATGTAAAGGGGAGGGATTGGACGGGAAGGGATAGGATCGGTAATGAGAGGGGTGTGTAGAAGTGTTTATACACACTTATACCCATAAATACATTAATTTTCAAACAGCAGTTGAATTTTAAACTGAAGAAGATTCATGTCCGAACAAATATGATATAGTTAAAGACACAGTTGGAAAACTGCTTTCCAATAAAAAAACTAATTTTTAACCAAAAAGATTAATTTTATACCAAAAACGATTCATTTATAATAAAATACATGCATTTTCAACCAAATTGTTGAATTTCAATCCATTTTTAGACATTCGATGGTCCTCAGATCGTCCCACAGTGTGGCCAAAAGCACTTTTTGCGGACTAAGTTCTGTCCACAAGCCAATTTTCAAAGAATTTTGATGTTTTTTTAAATTTACGTAAAGGTTCCTGGTATAATGAGTTGTTGGAGAAAATTAATTTTGACCAACGACACAAATTTTTATTTAACAATAAAATAAAGGATTTTTTTCTAACTTTACCGATGTACTTTTTTAAAGATCTTCAAATAGACTAAAAAAGAGCTTAAGTCAGTGTCATCATTATCTAGCAATGACTCTAAAAAAGGTTAGAGTAAGAAAAAACAATTTTATAGTATTTAAAAAAAGTAATGAACAAAAGCCATTTTCTCGTGATTCGTAATGATTAGTTGTTTGAAATTTGTATTTTTTAATATAAAATGTTAAAAAAAGTAATGCTTCATTGTAATAAATTAGAACTAGCAGCTGTTTCACAATTATTTAAACAATTTTTGTAATAAAATACACACTTTTCATATGCCACAATGAATAGTCTCAATTTTTAGCGGAATTTATGTGGAAATTATTGCTCGATAGTCATTACCGGGGTGTCCAGCGTCGTGGAAATCCTCATGATCCTGGAATTTTTATTCCCAAGAAAATTTTTTTAAAAATTTTTTTTCAAATTTGTTCCCTGCTAAACAAAAAAGGAGTTAGGAAATTTATTTTTCGATAGTATGACTAATTTTTTGTATAATTGTAATATAAAATTGAATATCAATATTTTTTCATTTTCTTTTTTGGTTATAAATTCAACTATTTATTGGAAAATTCATGTATTTTGTTGAAAATTCGACGTTTTGATTGAGAGTTCATCTTTGTATTTTGAAAATTGAACAGTTTGGTTAAAACCTCACATATTTTGTTAAAAATTCTACTCTTTGGCTGAAAATTCATTTTGTTTGGCTGAAATATTAAATATTTAATTCTGCGCTGAGAATTCAAGTATTTTTGAAAATTCAAACTGTTTTTGGTTAATGTTTGATTTTTTTGTTTTAAAATTCGAGTATTTCGTTGAAAATTCATTTCTGCAGGTAGGAAATTCAACTATTTTGATGAAAATTTGTCTATTTGGACAGGAAATTCGACAATGTGGATTGATATAATTCAATTTTTTGTTGAAAATAAACAAATTAAATTAATCTTTTAAAATAGAAAGTTTAATTTTCCATTTCTGGTTGAAAATTGATCTTTTTTATTTTGAAATTTAACTATTTGGACGAAAATTTGTCTTTTTTATTTGGAAATTCAAGTATTGGGTTAAAAATTTATGTATTTTGTTGAAAATTCGTCTTTTTGGTAGAAAATTAACGATTTTGGTTCAAAATTCAATTCCTTAATTGAAAATTAAACTCCTTTATTGAAAATTCATTTTTTAAACTGATAATTCAAGCAATACAGTTGAATGTTTCACAATTTTAGTTAAAAATTCACCTCTTCCGCGGTTGAAAATTCAACTATTCCAGTT